>JAOTAX010000198.1:44492267-44506051 GCA_025629825.1 Erythroxylum guanchezii
TGCCTCCAAATACAACATCAAAAATTCAACCATGTGATGCTGGAATTATTCGATCACTTAAGATTTATTATCGACGTTGTTTTTATTCTAGCATCTTGGAAGGCTATGAGATGGGAGCAACAAATCCTGAAACAATTAATGTCCTAGATGCTATATATTTTATTAATGTTGCTTGAAATATTGATGTGAAGGCTACAACAATTGCAAATTGTTTTCGACATTGCAAAATTCGATCTGAGAAAGGTATGCTTCTAAAAAAAGAAACTGGTGATGTTGAAGGCATTCAAAGATTAGAGAAAGTTATTTCTAATTTACAATATAGAAATACCATAAATGTAGAGCAGATTTTGAATTATCCTAGTGAAAATGAAGCTTTAATAGAATCGTCTACGAACGAAGAAATTATTCAATGAGTAATGGATATGGAAGATGATGACAATCAAGATCCAGATAATAGTAACGCTATACTACATGTTTCTCCAAAAAAAGTTTTTCTTGTCGTAGAAACTTTGAAAAATTACTTGCTTCAAAATGAGAAGAATGTGCCGAATGTAATTTATGTCCTCCAAAGAGTTAAAGATGAAATTGAATTCAGTTCGCATGAAAAGAAGAATCAATTGACTATAGATACATATTTTAGGAAAACATAAAATTTGAAATAAAAATTGTTTAGGAAGTGTTTTATTTTATGAATTATATATGTAATTTTCATACTTATTTAATGAATTATTATTTTATATTTTCAGTAAACTTTAAGAATTTTTTTTAAAACTATTATCTTATACATTTAACGAGATTATTATTTTATCCTATTAGCACAAGTCGAATCTAAAAAAAATTATTATTTAATTAAAATTATTAATTTATCAAATATTTATTTACCCAAGTTTTACTCTAATCTTAAGTTGTCAAAGACTTTTATTGAGAAACTGGCACTCAAATTTGTATTCAAGTGTTTGATTGGAAAGACATTTATACATGTCAATAGAGAGACGAAAGACTTTATGAAACTGGTCAGTAATTTCACTAATCTATAACAAATGTTCCCCATCTTTTTTCAACCTATCATTATGCTGTCCATTTAATACGTCATGCTCACCATGCTTGCTTTCTCCTTTGAAGAAAAATGAAATGATCCTTATCTACAACATCACAGGTCAATGTCAAACAAAGCCATGCTCCCACTGAATGTGTTTATTAGATGGGATTAAGGCAGTCTAATCACATAACATTTCATCAGAATTACGTGTTCTGTTTTTATTTTTAAGTTCCCACAACACAGTAAATGTTCATGGTTCGCCCAATAATTCGTTTCCTATCTCTATCTGTCCAATAACTTAAACCAGCAAAGAGCAGATAGCCCACAGGTGTATGTTTAAATGGCTTTGCTTAAACCCCACCCAGCCAATGAACCAATTCCTATTTCCTCCCGTCATTAACCCTATTGTCGGTATCTTTTTTCCCGGAATACCCTCCGTATTGTTGTAAACGACTCGTTTGTCCAAGTAGGACAAAGTATGGACTTCAAAGCTAAGTTCAATTCACCTACGTTGTCGGTTTGAGTTCCGTGGGTCCGACATCTTAAACTCGTGAAGTTGTCACTTTCCAGTTCCAGCTCTTCTAATATCCATCAACAGATATTCTTTTTATTTCTTTGTCTTATGAAATTAAAAAATAATTAAAAAAACAGCTAGAGAGAGAAACTTTAGGAGGGAGAAAGACTAACGGTTACCGCGGCGGATGGCTATTGCTTACGACAACCAACGGAGGTCTCAAGGTGAAGTTAAGGTCTTTGGGCTGTGTCCGTTCTGGCAAAAGGCCACCAACTCCTCAAAATTGTCGTCGTCCACGCAGAATCATAACAGTAACCGCCACCGGGAAGCTGAGAAGCCCTCGACGGTGTCCTCCGTCGCGAGATCGCTCCTCCCTGCTCGTCGTCGGCTCCGACTTGACCCGCCCAATCACCTTTATTTTCCCTGTATGCTTCGTCGTTACGTAGCGCGTTGACTGTTGCTGGTTTGGTCAACTCAGATGCTTCAATTCTTATGATTTGTTAACGTTTGACGTTTTGAATGTGTATGTGTTTGTCTTGTGTTGTAGATGAACCTGGAAAACAGGTGAAGAGCGCGATCAGAATAAAAAACACTAGCAGATCACATGCGGCGTTCAAGGTAGTGTCTTTAGTACCTTCAACGTTCTTATGCATTCAGAATGTGATAGGGGTTATGTCATCGAGTGTTAAATGGAGGTTATTTGTTACATTTCATCAATGTTATGCACAGTCTGTTGGATTTTGCCATTAAACACTATGGCTAGGGGAATTAACGAGTTCTTTTCGTCTGAACTTCTGGATTGTGGGAGTTTTTGTTCTGAATTTACACAATGATCTGCTAGACTGCTACATAATGTTTTTGAGTGCATGTCTTTGTTTTAGTTTCAAACAACTGCACCAAAGAGCTGCTACATGCGCCCTCCAGGTGCCGTACTTGCTCCAGGAGAGAGTCTTATTTCTATTGGTAATATCATTCTTGTTGTTCCTTTTCCACTTTTGAGAATTTATTTGGTGTTATTGGTGTTTTGTTTTTACTTTGATTTGAAATTGGACACAGTATTCAAATTTGTGGAGCATCCAGACAACAGCGAAAAGCATATGGATCAGAAGAGAAAGGTTAAGTTTAAAATCATGAGTTTGAAGGTGAAAGGAGGTATAGAGTATCTGCCTGAGCTGGTAAGCAATGTTACATTCAAATTTTATTATGGAATTGATTTATCTTCTTGTTGTATGTTATCGTTTGTCTTTATAGTACGTTGTTGTGTGAACTTCTCAGACCTCTGGCATACTGAGGTTTCCACCTGTTAATTACTCCGAGAGATTCCTGAAAACTAGATGCAGGTTTTAATTTCAACAAATTAGTAAAAATCCTTGAAAGTGTGCTTAATGAACAATTTGCAGAGCATATAAGGGTGTCTGATGTGTTAATGTGCTTGAAAAACAACTCAATTTGTTCAAATGAAGAAGGGGTATTGGCTGAGCTTAAAATTTGTTAAGTCTTATTCTTTTTTTCTACTAAACTTACAGGCTAATATAACTGGCAGCAGAACATGAGTGCCAGAAAAGATTATGTAACAACTGAACTGCATCAGTATCTGAAAAACCTAATTAATCTAATCGGTGAGCATTAGTCATTGGCAAATGGCGGATAGTGTGACTGTCTTTCCTTTTTAATAAACTCGTGTTGCTTCTTTAAGTTATTCTGTTGAGTTAGGTTAAAAATGCTTTTGTCTGAAACCATTCTTTCCTATTTGTTTTTGATTTCACATACACAAAGGTTCACCTAGTTTATAGGGAAAACAAGATACAGGATTTCTGTTTTTGTAATTTGTCTGATTATGCAGTCAAAGTATGACCCTTGTGGTAACAAGAAAGAGCTACCAAGGTTTCATTTTGTAGTGTACTGATTTGGGAATTGGCACATTTAGATCATCCTAAAGTCATATATGTTGTTCCTCTACTACAATTACTAATTCCGGTACAAAATTTTCAATTATATGAATCAGGAAAATTTCAATAACAATCATGACTCCGACTTGCTTCTTTGCTGTTGTTCAATTTCCAAATCATTGCACAAGTTTAGAATATGAAGTGGGGTGCTAACCTTGTGTTGACCTCTTGCTCTTTCAGTTTGATGAACAAAGGGATCAAGTAACAGTTGAGAAAATATTGCGAGTTGTGTTTTTAGATTCGGAACGTCCTAGCCCTGTATGTACAGTTCAGGTTACTTGGTTGCCATTAATTTGTAATTATCTCGACAAGCCTGTATTAACCTAATCTATCTCCTCAAGGCCCTTGAGAAACTGAAGCATCAGTTGGCTGAAGCTGAGGCAGATGTTGAATCACGCAAGAAATCTCCAGCAGACACAGGTCCACGTGTTGTTGGTGAAGGTCTTATAATAGATGAATGGGTATGCAATACTCCCGTATCATTTCACTTTAACCTCAATTTTCTAATCTTGTTGCAGTATACATAGTTGCGTGTAATTTGTTACCATCCATTTTTTCAGAAAGAGCGAAGAGAAAAGTACCTGGCTCGACAACAGGTTCAGGCAGTAGACTCGGCATAAAGTTTCTCGCTAGTACTGTTTCTCCTAAAACGAAGATGTTCTGTTTGATGCCTCAATTTGTGGGTTGCGTTTGAGCAAAGTTGGATGCACAAGTGTGAAGCAGTATTTCCCTGAAGAGTGCCAATATTTACTGGATGAGCATTACATGGAAGCGGCGGATATGCTACCAGTAGCGGTTGTCTCGTGCCTCCGGATATGAATTTGATTTGTGGTGAAATGATTTTGTATATCCTATCGATATACTTATCCTATTACGTGTAAATTTGTGCTGTTGTATATGTAATTCACATTGTGCTACTGGTTTCGAGTATCATGAGAATTGTTTATAGGAGTATATGCATCATTCGTTTGGTGATGTAATTTACCTTTTAAGGATTAGATTTGGGTTTTTAAATAGCCAAAGTTTGTTATTCTTTTGGTTCCCCGGTCTCAGGGATGGTGGTGTGATACGGTGTTTTCTGACGTGAGCTCTAGCCTCTGCGTCGTGGGAATAGGTGGGAATGTTAATTCACATTAAAAACGATGTCATTTTTTAACTTATATATATATAAAGATTAGGTCGGTGATGCTCTTTAGAGGTCACCCAGTTTGTGATTCGAGCTGGGCCGGGTCGGAAACAGCATGAGTTTGGCCGTTAACATTCAGCGGGAAAGATAGATTCACTTTATGTTACATTTTAAGGTATATTTTTAATAACATTTATGAAAAAACTCAACTCCGTTGTAGTCTAGTTGGTTAGGATACTCGGCTCTCACCCGAGAGACCCGGGTTCAAGTCCCGGCAACGGAAGCTTCTTTTTGTAGAATTTATGTTAGCTCTTTAAGACGGATGGCACGGGTGCACCGTCTCTCATCCTCATCTCCGCCCAATCATGTCAGGTTTCACATCACTTGCAACTTTCTGTCTCATTCATTTACTTGAGGCACCGATCTACGCCAATTCCTTTCCTGTCGCTGTCCTAGTTTTCAACGTTTAGGACGTAACATTGCGGTTTCGTTGTTAATATGGAAGTGGAATAAAAAAATAAGAATGGATATAGAAAGTGATAATTGAAATTGGAACGAAAATATTGATTATGCGTATTTCATATGGCATCAAATATTTAAAATTATTTAGTTACTATATGATTTAATTTATAAGTAATTAATTAAGATATTTTATATTTTATAAATAATTAATAAAAATCTCAATCATTTATAAAATTATTAATTTTTAAATATCTTTAAATAATTTTTATGATAAAATATTAATAAAATAATTACTAAAGAAATTAATATAAAAATCGTAATATGTAATTTTGATGAGAATAATAAGGTAATATCTTAATAATAATTTGATAATATTTTAATAATGTATCTTTTATCTCTTATTTTTATATTTGATTCCAATTTTTATCGACACCCAATAAAAGTCTATAATCGTTTAAAATATATTCTAGTTGAGTAAAGAAATGATAGTTAGAAATTATAAGAGAAAACAATAAAAGCCAAAAAAGAATTAATGAAAAGTAATCAATAATAATATGGCTTGAATGAAACTTATCTAAGAAATAACTAAATTTCGACGTACTAAAATACAGATAAAGTATTTCTTTACAAAAATCATTGATGTTATGACCTTCAAATTTAATATGTAGTACTTATTTTCTAGTTAACTTAGTTAATTTTCTAGTTGGCTTAATTACTTTCTTAATGTAGCTCGTTTGAGTAATTCTCGTATGGATCTTTTTTTAATTTGTATATTTATTTTATTTTATATTATTAATCTTTAATATGTTCGATAAGTAGGTTACTTTGTATTGCATTACTTTTTTTTCAGGATGTTCATTTATAATTTTACAGTATCTTCGCATTATATTATATAGATTTATTAAAAATAGCCTCTACATAATACCATGATTTTGTTTAGCAATAGATTGCATTAGCTGTTAGCTGATTCTCTCCGTAATTAGCTAACAGTCAAGTATAATAGTTGATCTGATCAGTAAATAACATTAACTGTTTAATGTTAATTATTTAAGTGTAAAATAACTTATGAGGACATGACGTAAAAAAAAAAATAAGATCATTACAAAAGTTTAAGATTTTAACTTTAATAAAAAATATAGAATATTATTAAAAATTGTCACCATAATATTTTTATTTTGTAACCAAAAAACTTATTTCATTAATTAAAAAAAACTCCCTTATAACTAAAAAATTTACTTCATTTTAAAAAAATTTATCACTAGAATACATGGATGAAATTTTATCATTAGAATACATGCATGATTTTTAGTTTGAATTATCCATAATATCATTATAACATAATTAGCATAATTCAAGGTATAATTAATTTTTTACCCAAAAAACTACTCTTATAGAATTTTTTTAAAATAACTTATTAGAATTAATTAATAAGCCATCACCAAACATATTAATAAGTTTTTAAAATAGTCAAATAGTTGATCAAAAAGCTAACTCAGCTGTTTACCGAACACCTATTGTACCTCCGCAAAGTCGGCGACTTAGCAAAACTCCCAGAGTGGCGTTGTTGCTAGTAACCAACCAACTAATAATTAGGAAATAAATATTAAATTCTGAATTTTCACTCTTTATTACTAGTTATGAATTCCTATATGTACACTCCGCTGATCATTAGCTCAGAGCCTTGAGACAGAAACAGAGACTAGGTTCGCCTTCACAACTTCAAAGTAATTAAAGCATAAACAATATTACAAAGGCAAATTGGTCCAAAAAGAACTCTGAAATCTCATATAATATAACAAGGAATGTAAAATCCGAATCCTTTAGTATAAAAACGATAAATAAGCAAAGCAAGAAAAGAAATACCAATCTCCATCTACTACCAAACCAGTACAAAGGGCGACAATTTTCAAGGATCCATAAGAGAGGACAAGGAATTGATGTCTAAACCATCCTGTACATTAGAGCCTAAAGATTAGAATTTCCAGAACACAGTGCTCGATCCAATATCAAAGTCTCATATAGTATCCGGCAACTGAAAGCTCTGTGATCCAAAAATCTGGTGAGAGTTGTCTTGAACAAAGACAACAAGCCCACATTTGGTGCTGTTAAAGGCTTCCCATAAGGAAAAATTAACAGTTCCTGATACCACCTTCTTGGCAGAGATGTCCTTGACAGTGCACAGCTTTTCGAGTTTTCTGACAACATAGTCATTGGATAGGACTCGTCCTTTGTTCTCTCCTCGTGGGCAGTCAGTCACCAGTCCACTCTCGTACAAGGCCACCATAATATTCACACCATTGTTATCGATCTTAGACCTTAAAGGTCCTGACAGCGAAACTTGCAAGGTATCCGATGTAGGCCTTTGAAAGGTTGCCTGTTGCATCAAAACCACAAAAATGATTGACCTCCATTTCAAAAAGTTACCCACATATTTATTTTCTCGAACTTCTCCTGATCCAAAGCTTTCATCTTTACGTAATCACCTGCAGAGCTCTTTCCAAAATTGGACCTCCAAGCTTTGAGATCTAAGATGCAATTACTGAGATACATCTCACGTTTCAACATACATATAAATCACAGTCAACATCTTAGGTGATGGAAAAGAAACAACTCATTAATCAGGTGGAAATTTTACTTTCTAATTGTTTCCGTGATGAGATTTTAGTAGGTGTAGTTGTTGAATTTTTTGACATCAAATACTTAACAGACTAACCCGGTCGTTAGCTCAATTGTATTTTCACCTTCTACAAATTGTGCAATGCAAAAGCCTCCTATGCTAGTGGTTGACTAAGCTCATCTGTATGACCAGACATATTCATCTCATTGAGTTTGATGATCTCCACAACCAATATGCTGACAAATAACATCAGAGAATTACAACCACAATCTAATATTAAGTATTAGGTTTCTACTCAACTCCTTCTTGAACTAGAATAATTTGGCACAACTTAGGTTGTGATGAGAAAGTCTAAAACAACACAAATTCATAACCACAACCTCCAAAACTTTCTACCAGAACATTAGCAATTATTGAACATATCTAAACAATTGACAACTTTTGATGTCGATAACACTTTATTGGTTAAACAACATGCAATCCGTTAGTTAAGATCAAAAACCCAAACTACCAGAAGCTATCTGCAGAAGTCCTAAATCAACGAAGTGAATCATATATATTAACCTGAAAAGCAGGAGAAGGGAATCTTTGTGCATTCATGATGGCAGACAAGAGAGGCTCCTCATCATTGGCAACACACTGAGCCCTTCCTTGAACAACAACCTGAGGTGTAAACATAGTATCAAGCTGCAATGCCTCAACATATGCCTTTTGCCTGACTGTCCATTGGCTAGACCCATAAGGGTCCTTCCAACCCATGTAGTCCCAATAATCAACATGAAATGCCAACACTATCACTGGTGCTTCTAATGCAAAATCTCCTCTCCCTAGCCTTGACACCAACAACTCTGCCTCCGGCGACGTTTTGCACCCCTGAGATGAGAACAGCTCGACCAACACCGCCCCTCCTCGGCGCTGCTCCTCGGCCGATGCGTCAACCACCACCGTCCCGTGGACATCGTTTGAAGAGGTACTACTACTTTCCTTGCGGAAACAGGCGAAGAGACGAGGAGCCATTGACGTTGGTCTTCTTTTTGGCCGTCCCCGAGTCTCGCTCGCCTTTGAAAATGATTACAAAAATCAAAATTAAGGAGTGTTTCCTGAGGGTGTGTGGGATATGACAATAAAAATGACAAAAATTAAAAGAGAAAGTCGTATAATTAACGTGAAAAGTGAAATGAGAGGGAGAGAACGAAAAAGGGTTGGTGGTGAAGAGAGAAACGAGGCAAAGAAAGACGCTTAATGGAAGGCTCGCATGGATTGGTATATGGAAAAGGTTAGGTTTTGAATATTTCTCTCGATTCTTCGATTATGCTGTTCTCTATTTTTGGATCCATTTCTGTTTAATTTGCTTGAAGAAGAAGAAAAGACAGTTGGTGTACGTATGTTGTTGCGTCGCCGACACGGTTGTTCGGGTGACACATTGTTGTCGATTGTCAGAAGTGAGAGTTGGCAATGGCGTTGGCAGCACCTTATTTGAGCTAGTGGATGGTGAAATCTTAGCTTGCCAGCTGCCAGCAGAATCCAACTAAAAATCCAGATCAACCAGGCTCGTTGAAAAGAAAATGGCTGCGCAGGAAACTGAAAAAACGAGTTCATTCTCATTAATTCCCAAAGGTTGTATAAACAAAGCTTAAGTTCCAAAGCCAAGTGGGAAACTACTTATATACAAGTGTCACTAAACAATTTTCTAAAAACATAAAGAAATACCAAAACTAATATAATTTATGCTTTAATATCCAACAAGTTTGAAGTAAAATGTACATAAAGTTGCGATTTCAAATTTTAAGTTATGTTAAGCATGACTGAAATATCTTAAATATTTTATTTTTAGAATTTTTAATTTATTTTTAAAATTTTCATTTCATTCTTTTTTTTTCTTCTTATTTTTAATTCATGTGAGTCATTTGAAAATAACATTTCTACTAGTTAGGGGTAAGAGTGTATATTACTGAAACTCTTCATATCTTACGTATCAGTAAGATTTTTACTATGTGTTGTTGTTGTTGTATTACTTAGAAATTTTTAAAAATTATATTATTATTTTATTTATATTTTATTTACTACAACAATAATAAATTCAATTAAAATTTAAATCATTTTAAAATTTGTTAAAACTAGTATAATTGTTATATATTTTAAGTATTATTTAACTCTAAATTCTATAATAATTTTTTATATGTTTAACTAGGTTAAGTAATTATAAATAAAATACATTGCTCCTTAGATGTAGGGATGACGGTGAGCCGCGTGACCAGAGGCCCAACCAGCCTCGAAATGCTAGGGTTTAGCTTGAGCCCAACCAGGCGTAAGGAGACTAGAAATTATTATTTTTTTAAAAATCGACAAATCAACATTTGTTTTGTCTTCATCGATCGCTATCCGACTTTCACCATTTTAAGCTCTTTTTTTTTTGTATTTTTTAACGTTTTGCTGTTGTTATTCTAAGAATTACTTTAGATGAAGATTCTATATGTTGATGTGAATTTAACATTTTGTAGATACTGTGATTCCGATCTTTCTTTTGGGGTCTTATATTGATTCTCTTTCACGTTATGTTGCTTGACCAGGTATTATTAGACGTAAACCTTAAGCCAGGAAGACCGAAGACCTCTGTCCATTATATTGAGAAAAAGTAAAAGTTGGAAGCTTTAGAGTTACTGTTTTTAGCATCAATAGTCTGTTTTCCATGTTTAAAGTAAGCCAAAAGAGTTGATTATCACTTTTAATAATGTTGATCAACCAAATAAAAAGATATTGTCGTTAGAAGTTTTTATATCGGGTCGCTTTTAAAAGAGATTCTAAAGCATGTTAGAAACAATTTTCTAAAGAATTTTTTATTGAAATTATATATATAATTTTATTTTAGTATATAATTTCAGTAAAAAATATTTAGAAAATTGTTTTATATAATTTTGATTTTAACATATAATTTCAGTAAAAAAATCTTTGAAAAATTGTTTCTAATATACTTTTATTTTAATATTTTTCTTTCAAAGGTTGAATTGAAAAGAAATTAATTTATGTATCTCCTTCTCGTTGACATATAATTTATCTTTTTTGTATGGCTGTAATTGTCATATGAATCAAAATAATATTTTACCTCTTCATCCACATTAACCCTATTATCATTAATGTCAAGTCCTACCAGCTTGGCCTGACCCAACCCGAGTTCAACGGGTTTGGCCTGGTCAAACCGACTCACGAGTTGGCTGGGAATGACCATTGGAAATTCAGGCCACGGGCCACGGGCTAAGGTGGGCAGGTCAAGTAATACCCAGAGCTGAGCAGCCCGGTCTATAGTCCGCGGCCCACACATTGATCCAAATAAAACGACGTCGTTTTGTTTGTTGCAAAACGACATCGTTTTATTTATTTTTAAAATATTTCTTCTCCCGACAAACGACGACGTTTTGCTTTAAAAGTAAAACGACATTGTTTAAGTTATAACAATTAATAAAACAGAAGACTAAACGACATCGATTTGTTGCAAGTAAAAACGACGTCGTTTTGCCTCTGATTAAACAAGCTAGCAACATTGCCCAGCCCCTTGCAGTCTTGCATGCTCACCCCTCACTCAACACAGTAGCCTCCTCCTGCGGTCCTGCCTCCATCCATCTCCCTTCATCCCCAACCCCTCACCCAATTGCTTTCACTTCTCTGTTCTTCTTCTTTGTTTAACGTTCTTTCTCGATTCTTCCTCTTCGCCTATCATATGTTGTGACTCAACGCAGTCACCAACACTGAAACAACCAATGGTGATTTAGTGAACGGTCCAACATACTTAATAAGGTAATCTCTCATTCTCTCTTGGTTAATTTGGTTTTTTTTGGTTGTTTTGAGACATGATGTGGCTAATTGAGAACTTTGTATGTTAATATTGAGAATATGAGATAATGCTTGTAATGTGTTTGATAAAATACCGCAGAGATCATTGAGACTTATTGTCAATAACCAAGGTACTTCCGTACTTGTAATTATTTTTATTGTACATTGTGGGTTTTGTTTGGATGTTTTAACAAGACTTTATCCTGTTTTAGGCATTTGTACTCTTTGTGTTGCTTTTGGTGACTTTCGCGTTATGTTGACATTCTTGCTCTTGTGTAATCTTAGACATAGTTGCACATTCTCTATTTCCATTAATTTTCAAGCATAACAAGAATACGGGGTTGGTCTTGGAAGAATAATGAACTGCAATTTGTCTTTTATTGGTTAAATGTGGGCAAAGGATAGGACTACCAAGTCCAATAGGTTTTGGTTCTTGAGATGCTTATGAAATTTTAAATTTGTTGTACATAATGACAAATTTTGTGTATAATTATATTATATTTTTAACTTATATTTATTATATATGATTTTATAACTTAATATTTTCAATGCATAAACTGTAAATTTTTTTATTCTTCTTACTGGTTTAATGTTGTAAAATAATAGTAATTGAATTCATCACATTATTTGAAGAAAAAAAGCATATCTTCTTTTGCATTTTTACACAAATTAAATCATAAAGAAAATATAATCAACAATAAGGCATATTAGCCTTGTAACCGCAATATCATCGACAAGGCTTCTCTAGCTAGATGAAGCTTCTCTTTTACTTCCAAATAAGTGGAAAGCTATCGAAGAAGTAAAGTCGCCTATAAAGTTGTGATATTAATTTCGGCCGCAACCATTAATTCACCATTTTCAACCATCGCATTACATTTAAAGCAACATATATCTTCCTATGCATAAAGGGACTATATAGTCTCATACTAGAGTCACATTTATTATATTTGCTTCAAACTAAAGATATCAAGCCTTAAAAATGATATCAAGGCTTTAAAAAAATATCAAGCCCTAAAAACTAAAGATATCCTAGGAATGGCCTGTGAAAAATCAGGCTACGGGTGGGCCGCGGGCCACGGGCTAAGGTGGACGGGCAGGGTCGTGGCCCGAGCCAAGCAACCCAGCCCGTGGCTTATGGCCTGCACAGTGATCTAAACAAAATGACGTCACTTTGTTTGTTGCAAAACGACATCATTTTGTTTATGTATAAAATATTTCTTCTCCCGACAAAACGACGTTATTTTGCTTTAAGAGTAAAACGACGTCGCTTAAGTTATAACAGTTAATAAAATACAAGACAAAACGACGTCCTTCTGGCAATGCTGCTGGCTTGTTTAATTCGAGGCAAAACGACGCAGTCTCGCACGTAGCTTTGTTGCAAGCAAAAACGATGTCATTTTGCCTTTGATTAAAAGAGCCAGCAGCATTGCCCAACTCCTTGCAGTCTTGCATGCTCGCCCTTAATTAAAACATAATAATTAAAATGTATAATTTTTCTGAAAATTGTTAGTCAAGTATAATTTATTTGAATGGTCAACAAATTAATTTGGAAATGATTTTCAATTGAATAATTTAATTTTTAATTCAAATTATGTTTTATTTGGAATAGGAAAATAAATTTATGAAAAATTATTTATGAACCCACAGGCTTTGGCGACGAACCATGTATTAGTCACTACATCTAATGTTTGTCGACCAAATATAATAGATTGTAGCAAATTAATTAATACTACTTCCAAAAAACTACAGTAAACAAGAAACGACATCGTTTACCTAAACAAAAAAAATGACGTCGTTTTGTATTAGGTTTTCAATGACAACCACAGTAAAAGGCTACTCCATTCTTGTTTAAGACGTTAATATTTCTCAAAGTTCTCTCTTCTATTTGGGTTATATATTGTGGTCATCATCATTGAAGAACCATTGTTAACTGAATCGGTATTATTCTTTTGTTCTATTTTCATTAACGAAGTTGTGCTAAGTTTAACTTATACCTTTAGGTGTTCATTGTCAGTTGTTAATTATGCATTTTATGTATGGGTTGTATTTATGGTTGTGTTTTGAACATGATTTACTTTCTTTCTTTGTTATTTGTATATGGGTTGTCTTCTTCCTAATGACCTTTAACACTTCCCTCATTAAAGCTTCGTAAATGTTTGATGAAAGGCCTTCAAGAGTATTTTACTTTAATTCATTTCCATTAATAGTAATATAGCCCAATATAGATAATACTATATTTCTGTACATTA
>JAOTAX010000198.1:44514541-44532265 GCA_025629825.1 Erythroxylum guanchezii
CCTACTGCTAACTAGAATTCCTAACTAAGCAAGGATTTAGAATCCTTAATAAACTCCTACGAATGCATCCATAACAGTTACCTTAGGATTCATGGTAGCCATTAATATTGCTTAAGATTATAGAATGCATTTAAAATTTTTTTATTGCTTCCTCAATAATTTTTCTGTTCAACAAATTCAAAGCAATAGGAGGTGAGAAAAGACAAGAGTTTTTTGGTTGTTATAAGCAGTGGATTGATCTCACTCTACATCTTAAAGACTCTCGTGGGACCATGATTGTGTTCAAATATGTTGTTTGCTGGACATCGTGTTATTATATTCGTATATGTTTTTTGCTAGACATCGTGTTTTCTGTTTTGAAAAACAAAAGGTTAAAGAAAAGTCAACTATGTTATGTTCACGGGGCATCCTATCGAAAGACTTTACGTTTGTACTTATAAAGCATAAGTTATTTGTGTTGTTATTTGCTGGAAAACATGATTGTGTTCGTGGGGCCTACCATCAAAAGGCTTTGGTTTTGTGGTTGTAAAGCAGAATGATCTTGGGGTTGAAATTTGTGGATATCGTGATTTCTATGTTGAAAAATCAAAAGGGTGAATATGAATGTAATCAATTACGTTTTGGTCCTCTAGTAATAAATGAATATGCATGTTAGTTTTTGGATTTTATAGTACGAACTTTCAACATGGTCAGATTTGACATGCTTGTTACATGATCATGGATTGGTTGAGACCGATCAAACTTCTTGTTCATCAATTCACTCATCAAGTTTACTACATTAAACTTGTCAGCTATGTCTGATTGTGAGTGCTCCTTGATTTTCATCATGAATTCCCTTACATTGTCCATATTAGGCATTGATGACTTAAAATTTTCAGCCATTGTCAATCACGTCAACTTTAGACTTAGCCTATTAGACTTTTCCCAAGCCTCAAAATATGTCTTTTCAACTTCTATACTAGTATGGGTAATGGTTGCAAGCTTCTCAACAACTAATGTTAGGTCCTTATCCATAATGCCCAACTGAAATTAGATTTGCTCAGACCAATTGGTATAGCTTAACCCATTGCACTTGATCAGACCATTGCCTACAGCTAACAAATTATTGGAAGCTACAATCGTAATACAAACTCACCCATTAATGCTTTGAGTACAATTAATGGATTTAGACAATAATAAACTTTAATATATATATTTAAGTTCACCTTTGGGTAATACTTAAATACGTATCCTCAATTCATAATGATGCTAACAAAATATATATACACACTTTAATAGACAATCAATCATACTCAAGCTAGTATGCATGTTCTCTTAGGATATACATACATATTCACCTAGTATATCGATAAGTCTCTTTATTATTAATTATAAGCAATGATACACCTTTGAGTGATCTTCTAATATTATAATTAATAATCTCAATTGTTCAATTCATCTTTTATGTCATTTATTAACATCATATAATATGAACAATTGAAAGAGTGCAAAATTAAATGTCTAAATATCTTTTCAAGCAAGGTGACTTTGTTAATGATAGAACACCGATGTACTAAAAATGTAAAAGACAAAGCACTGTTATATGGGATTGTAAGGGACAAGATTCTAAGGAAACGAGAGTATATGTATAGATAAGAAGAATTGATATCACCAGCAGTTTTGTGAAGTCTGCCTTACTTCTCAATCATCAAAATATTACATCAATCTTCTCTGCCTCCCTTCTCTCGTTCCTGTGCTCTTATAAACGACGCATAACAAACTTTGCCTTTACTGACATAACAACTTGACACAAAATAACAACTTGACACCAATTGGACTCTGCCTACAGCGTAACAGACTCAACAATTGTACTGCCTCCTTAGTGATCACGCACAGAGCATGCCACCTCAGCCTCTATTCCACATTTTATTCTTGCATTCCATCAGATTCCTTTTTCTCACTATTGTTGGATCCTGCCCTTGTAAAGCCTCTCCGCCTTTTCCTCTTGTACACCATCTGGATCGCTGGACGTGGCCCATCAGTTAACTAATAAGCTTTCCATACAGTAAACATTTAATTAAGTATAAATAAATTTTGGAATTTAACTATAATGTTAAAAGATCATACTGTTAAGTTCAAAAACTAACAAGCTTTAACATGCATATTCATTTATTACCAGAGGACCAAAACATAATTGATTACATGCATATTCACCATTTTGATTTTCCACAAATCCTGGGTGTCCACACATTTCAAGCCCAAGATCATTCTGGTTTACAACCACAAAATCAAAGCCTTTTGATGGTAGGCCCTACGAACACAATCACGTTTTCCGGCAAATGAACAACCCAAATAACTTATGCTTAAAATTATAAACCTAAAGCCTTTCGATGGTAGGCCCTACGAACACATCATAATCAACTTTTCTTTAACCTTTTGTTTTTTAAAACAGAAAACACATTGTTCAGCAAATAACATATACGAACACAATAAGACGATGTCCAGCAAACAACATATACGAAAACAATCATGGTCCCACGAGGGTCTTTAGGATGCAGAGGGAGATCGGTCCACTGCTTATAACAATTGAAAAACTCTATCTTTCCTTACACCTCCTATCACTTTGAATTCGTTGAATAGAAAAATTATAGCAAAAGCAATAAAATAATTTTAATTGCATTTTATAACCTTAAACAATATTAATGGCTACGATGAGTAGATTAACTTTAATGCAAATCAAAGTGTCATAATTTTGCTCTGATACCACATGTAAATTGAGTCTATAATATTCTAAACAATATTTCAAGTCTAGAATTCTCCCAAGATCATCTATAGCACAATTGATTCAACCCATTCAATTAAGATTCATGCTATAAAAGAGAGAAAGAAATACTAACCTTGGCCCATGTTTAATATGTGTCTACAATGATAGATCTTTAATCCTTTTGGTTGCAAACATTTTTTACGCAAAAAAGTTTATCCACTCTCTCCTTTTGCTTTTCTTCGTTTTTTTCTAATGTTGCAAGAATGTATCTTTTCTTTGGTAACTGTTAACGTAATTAAAGGGAGAGGGAAGAGTTCTTATTAAATATAATAAAAACCTAGTGACTCTAATATTCTCTACAAACCCAAATAACCATTATCTTGGCCCCACCCTATATTAGAATCAACCTAAGTAATATGGGCTGCACCTTTATGATTATTAAATTAATCTAACAAACTATTTATATTCTTTCAGGTTCCTGCTTCTATCAATTGTAGGTTGCTTGAGCATCAGAAGGAAGGAGTAAAATTTCTGTATAAGCTGTACAAGAACAACCATGGCGGCATTCTCGGTGATGACATGTGAGCATATTTTCCTTCTTTACGACTATGTAAGTGTGTTTCTCCTGTCCATGCTTAAGTTTTTTTCAGTTATCTTTTCATTTTAGGGTTATTGACTTCAACAAAAGCATGTTAAATAGATTATTTGATGTGGTTCAATTTAAAGGAAAAAGTGTGCATAACTTAATACATTGTTATCAAAGGCACACATAATTGGTTTCCGCAAAACCAGAAGGACTTGCAAGCAAAAAATGAAACTAGGAATAAACAGTTCATGGACTTTTATAGATGAGTTGAGACATGGAAAAACTGGAATGGACAAAATTGAACAGTAGTTTAAAGATTCTCTCTCCTGGAAATGCTCAAGAAATCCTTTTATACTTTTTCTGGTAACTGATTTTCGGCCTTCTGTGGTAGATGTATCAGTCTTTAATAATTTATCACCTTTTGACATCTTTTCTGCTAGAATTCTGGTTTTGACTTACCATCTTTAGATGGCAGAGGATTCTGCTGCATTTTTTTCCATCCAAGTCGATTTAATAAAGTTGAAGATTAGGATACTCATTCATAATCTAGTTGTATGTGGTGTATGAATATGAGGAGCCCATTTTTCAGGGCTTTCATTGTAGCCTTATAATATTGGTCAATTGCAACTTTCTTGTTAATTTCTGTAATGACATATAGCTTATACATTTAGCATTAACGGTCAAAAATCTTCAGCTATGAATTGTCTAGATGAGGCTGTATATGAGTATTAAAATTACCAATATATCACTTAGGTTATTCTTTGCCCTCCACTATTGCTATCCAGAACGTGTAAATTGTTTTCAAATGTTGCCAATCAAACTACAAGATTTGTTCGTACAGTTTAATATTGGTGCTTGACTATTGCAAACACTTTGGCTTTTGACCATGATTAACAACAATGAGAATGATGTACTACCATCTAATCAATGGTTCTGTTAGACTTATATTACATGTATATTTCACTTGTATTACCTAATTTGGAGTTTGTGTCTTATTAGAGTAGTACTCATTGTTGTTATGTGACTTTTTCTTTAGAAAAGAAGTGGTCTATATATATATATAGCTTAGCTCTTTCCCTATCAAGTTCTCAATTCCATTTTCTAGCTAGCCTAGGACTTGGTCAAAACAAGTATAAATGGATGATGGGTGGTTCAATGTGAAATAGATATTGATTATAAATGGTTAAGTTGCACTATGATCCATTGTGTTTTTACTGTTTTCTGAAGACTCCCTTCTGATTAAAATTTAATTTAGAATCCTTGTATTTGGTAACTAAAAAAACATTCCTTTGTCAATATTTTACTGTGCAAGTTTTTCATACTGCTGGTAAATTTTGTTGTGCAATATTATGTGAAAGTGAATTTTAGTTATTGAAATGAAATGTATGAAGAGGTCAATTTCGCTAGTTATCAAATTACAAGACCCTATGAAATTAAAATCAAATCACGGTGATTTAAAATATGACGTAACCTCAGGGGATCTTAGTATTATTAACCGTAACTAATTGATATTGGAGACTTCTCTTAATTTGGTTTTTTCTCTACTCCATATTTCTTTTTCTGCTCTTGTTTGTTGCAAATCTCACTTTCACCTAAATTTTCTATCTAGATCTCTGTTCTCTATTTTTTCTGTGTGTTCCTTAACCTGATTTCCTCTTTATGATATAGAAAGTTTTATTCTTCCTTGAATTATAGGCTGCTGTTGTCACAGTCACCAATCGATAGTTCTTGTTCACCAATAGTATTGGTGGTTTCTTTTTGTGTTATAAACTTATATATTTATATTTATGATTTTATAAGTATATATCCAGGTGAATGTGCTCTGCATTTCTAGTATGCTGATATAGATTGGCTGTCTGCTCATATTTTGAGACAGGGGGTTGGGTAAGACCATTCAGACAATTGCATTCCTGGCTGCTGCCATTGGGAGAGAAGGAGAATCTGGTGATTCCACTTTGGTGAGGGAAAATCAGGCAACGAAGAGTGGTCATGCACTGATAATTTGCCCTACTTCTGTAATTCACAATTGGGAGATGGAGTTCTCTAGGTGGGCAACATTCAATGTTTCTATTTACCATGGTGCAACACGGGATCTGATCCTTGAGAAACTTGAAGCACGTGGAGTTGAAGTACTGATAACCAGTTTTGACACATTCAGAATTCATGGCAACATTTTGTCAGAAATATTGTGGGAGATTGTGATTGTTGATGAGGCACACCGGCTTAAAAATGAAAAGTCAAAACTATATAAAGCATGCACAGAAATTCGCACACGGAAACGTTTTGGTCTCACAGGAACTGTTATGCAGAATAAGATTATGGAATTGTTTAATCTCTTTGACTGGGTTGCTCCTGGCTCATTGGGAACCAGAGAACATTTCCGAGAGTTCTATGATGAGCCTCTAAAGCACGGACAGAGGGCGACTGCACCTGAAAATTTTGTTCAGGTAGCTGATGAACGAAAAGAGCACCTAGTGAGGGTTCTTCATAGATATATGCTTAGAAGGACAAAGGAAGAGACAATTGGTCATCTAATGATGGGGAAAGAAGATAATGTCATTTTTTGTGCTATGAGTGAACTACAAAAACGTGTGTATAGGAGAATGTTACAACTATCAGATGTGCAATGCCTTATCAATAAGGACCTCCCATGTAGTTGTGGAAGCCCTCTTAAACAAGTTGAATGCTGCAAAAGGATTGTACCTGATGGAATTATATGGCCTTATCTTCACAGAGATAACCCGGAAGGCTGTGATTCATGCCCCTTTTGTCTTGTCCTTCCTTGCCTTGTGAAACTCCAGCAGGTGATTTGCTTGAGCTAGTTTGCAATTTTTTCTTTTGCAAATGCCTCTGCACTGCATACATGTAGAAAAATTTCCTCAACCCAAAAAAATTGATTGCTTCTCAATTGTCTTGGAAAGTTATTTACTATGATCAGCAGCTTTTCATTGTTCTTCTTTCTTTATATTTACCTTTGTTTTTGACTATCAGATAAGCAATCATCTGGAGCTAATTAAACCAAACCCAAGGGATGAACCGGATAAACAAAGGAAAGATGCAGAATTTGCCTCCGCTGTCTTTGGCCCTGATATAGATTTGGTTGGAGGGCACACCCAGAGTGAGAATTTCATGGAGCTGAGCGAAGTTAAAAATTGTGGAAAAATGCGAGCTTTGGAAAAGTTAATGTTTTCTTGGGTTTCACAAGGTGACAAGATTCTACTCTTCAGCTACTCTGTCAGGTATGGTTTTAAAAATTTACAGGCCATTTAGTGAAAGTCTTTTCCTATATTATGTGCTCTATATTACTTGTGTAGTTAGGAAGGGTATAAAGTTTAGTTGTCCCAGTTCAGTTGGTCATGTCCTTTAGCATGTGTTTCTTTCGTGCTCTCTTAATCTGGTGTCATCAGTCAGAACCAGATTGTAGAAATTGATGATTAGCTTCAGGACCATGCTGAACTAGACTTATGAACTTAATTGTGGATCAGGATTTGGATTTGTATTGAGTTGGATCCTTTATATCTGGAGGTTATTGAGTGAAATGGGGCTTTCTACCCTCCCTGTTAATTAAAAGGCACGTGTGACTTAAGAAAAGTGCAACACTTGAAACATTTAATCATAGATTTGCATTATAATTATTTTTTGTCAGAATGAATTTGTGCGTGTCTTTTCTACTGCAAAAACACAAAGAACATTTTAACAACAATTTTCTGTTGCTTCTTTCTATCCTTGTTTCTTAACTAAAGTTCTAGAAGCTAATTGTATATGAGATATTCTTTTTATGAAGAGTGAATGAAAAAACCTTGAATTTTGCTTAAGTTAGCTAGTGGGAGAAATGGCTATGTAGATGGGTTGTTAAGTTCCATATTTATGCTTTTGTGATGTCTGATTGAGCTTGTTAAATTAGCTTTATACTAGTGAAAACAGAAGTGTATGGGCAAAAAATTAGTTAAGCTCTAAATTTAATAATGTAGTGCCATCATATGTGAACTATGTTAATTTCTAAATAATTTCAAGCAAGTTCATGAGTGAGCTCTTAATTTTCTTAAAGATATACCTATGGACTGAGTCTTATTCCTAAACTAGTTGAAGTACCTGAGATGAATCCTCTATCAGGATTATAGTTAAGTTGTATCCACTTATATTACAATATTGCGGTCCCTGTCCTTTTCCTATTCTTTTGCAATTGGATTCGATTGTTTGTTCATATTGATGTACAATGGTTAGAGTGGAGCATGGCCAAAACATCTGAAGTGGTCATCTGTTGTTTTATTTTCTTGTGTCCTCATACTATTTTGTTATACATTGGACTCAAGACGAATATCTCTCAATTTGTAGAAGGGTGTAGCATTGAAAACTGTCAAAACAGTCATGCAAAACAATCACGTTCAACGTGAAAAATGATCTTTGAATAATTAATTGAATAAATAATAATTATTACTAAAATAGAGTTTATTCAAAAGTACTAATAAATGAGACTTGTGTTAGTTCAGATGGTTAAGGCCCTCCCTTTATTTGATTTAATCTCATGTTCAAAGTGTGGTAGTGTTAGAATTTTTGACTCTTTCAAAATCACAATGTTGGAAGTTGGTAGAATTTTTTACTCGTTCAGAGTCACAATGATGGAAGTTGGGAGTTGTTCAAAATCATGGGGAATAATTCTTTCAAAAAAAAAAATCACAGGGAATAATGCTCTGGTACCTTCATCACATTCAAAGCAATCAACCATCAATCCAGCCCTCAGTGTGTAAAATAACATATCAATCATACAACTGTATCTTTAATATCTTAATACATAAGCAGTTTCTCTTGCCTGACTGGCTAACTAGGTCAGGGTCACTTTTTAAGTATATTTTGGCACATCCTTTCTTGTTTTTGTATTTTAGCTACAATTTCATCATTGATATGTTACTTGTTATATCACTGTGGTACATATGTGGTAAGTGGTTTAGGTTATCTAAATTTTTCCTTTTAAGCTTTTGGAAATTTCTGGCGCATGATATTTCCGCTGAAGTTCTCCGTTGATGTATGAGAAGGATTTGGGGAGAAATAAGTAGATTCTTAAGGAAAGCAAAAGCTTAGTGGAGAAATAAGTAGATTCTTAAGGAAAGCAAGAGCTTAGTAACTTTGTTTTTATTCTTATTCCTTGCCATTAATTGTGTTTATATTGACTTTGTCCTAATCAAACTTCTTCTGTAAAGTATTTGATTTATGTTTTATTAGTCTGACCGTGCAAATGTTGCTTGAAGTAACCTTCACAACATATACAATACGTTTGTGTTCCAGAGTTGCAATGTACATTCTCCATATTGTCCCATGATGGATGGCATATTTCATCTGAATTAGAATTTAGTAAAACTTTCTTTGCCCCTCCATCGCTTCCCTTCCCATTTTCAGAAAAGTACTTTTGGGAGGAACGGTAATATCTTTTTAAGGTGTTCAAAGGATACGAACTCAATCTGTCCTCAACTTGCTCTTGTTGGAAATTTCAAGTTCATTGCCGCGTTCCATCTTCATTTACTTTGTGCAATATGGATGTATCAGTTCCTGCTACTGAGTTTAATTATGTTTTCCAGGATGTTGGATATACTGGAAAAGTTTCTAATACGCAAAGGATACAGCTTTGCACGTCTTGATGGTTCTACACCAACCAACTTACGTCAATCTATGGTGGATGATTTCAACACCAGTCCAAGCAAACAGGTTCTTTTGAGTATGGAGTTGGTTAGCAAGTTTGTGGTTCAAAATTTTCTTCCAGAGTCTAATGTTTTGTTTTAGGTTTTCCTTATATCAACACGAGCTGGTGGACTTGGATTGAACCTTGTAAGTGCAAATCGTGTGGTCATATTTGACCCAAACTGGAATCCTGCCCATGACTTGCAGGCTCAGGACAGATCATTTCGTTTTGGGCAGAAGCGGCATGTTGTGGTGTTTCGCCTTCTTGCAGCTGGTTCCTTTGAGGAATTGGTTTACTCCCGTCAGGTGTACAAGCAACAGCTGTCAAATATTGCTGTGTCAGGGAAAATGGAAAAGCGTTATTTTGAAGGTGTACAGGTGACTGCTTTTCTTCAACAGGAGCTTAGTGTTAGAAGTAAGACATTTGAAATGTATACTTGATTCGAGTTCAAACTAACTACAAATGGTTTAATCTTAGGACTGCAAACAATTTCAAGGCGAGCTCTTTGGAATCTGCAATCTGTTCCGTGATCTATCTGGCAAACTTTTTACGGGTGAAATTATTGAATTACATGAGAAAGGTAGAAACGATGATGCACATTGCTCTGCAACAAAACAAGAAAGAGCTGCTCTTGACAATGAGAAGGGTACAACATGTAAACCTGTGCTTGAAGAGATGGGTAAGTTGATTATTTCCTTTTAATAGTTTCTTCTGTTGCATTCTACTAGGTTGTGGTCATCGTAACATGTGTCACAAGACAAGGAAGGCTGGCTTCTAGTCATAATCAGGCTTTGGGTACCATATGCCATAGGATTGCCGACCCATCTTGTTGCGTCAGTGACTGTCATCCAATTGCTTTGCCACAAACACTAGGGTTCTTCCACCTGAAGTTTTGATTTACTATGATATATTCATACAGGTGTTCTATACGCTCATCGAAATGACGAGGTGATAAACGTTGTAAACCTTCCAAAAAAGAAAATTGAGAGAACTTTTGCAGAGGATTATGAGATTGCAACCATAAAACAAAGAAAGAAATCAGTTGATGATAAGGGTCGGAAAGAAAAACATTATGTTCGCCTCTCTAAGTACCTGGGACTGGGAGAGGTAGAATTTAGCAAGTGGGTTCTATCAGCAAGTCCTTATGAGAGGGAGCAGGTGCTTCGAGACTACAAGAAAAGAAAGGAAAAGACACCCGGTGGGTAAATGCTAGTTCCTTAATAGGACTTGTCTGCTAGTAGTAGGCTTGTAAATTCCCAGATGTATATATGTGTGTATATTATCACAATCATTCTGTGGTATCAAATTAATTAGTTCATTCTACTTCATCTTCAACTTTGTGTCAATGAAATTAAACCAAAACGAAAAAAGTAGCTGACGATAAATAACATCCAAAACTAGAGCGAGTCATTTCAAGGGAATTATTTACAAATAGGTGATCGAGCTTATCAGTGATGTAACTTAGGAAATTGCTAGGTAAACTGCCAGCAACAGCTATCTTCTCTGCTGCTTGAACCTAGAAACTGGCCTAGAGGGCTGTGCATTTGATAACTGCAAAGTCCAAATCCAACGTCGTAATCAGGATTTGATACTACAATGTAATAATCAACTAACCAAAACAGAAGTACAAAACGAGTACACTCAGAACCAATGGCTTAGACCACTACCTTTGATGAACCCGCATTTGGATCTGTTTGCACGTTAGTATTGCGCTCCACGATTGAACCAGTAAATGCCTGCCGTCCTTAATAAGAGGAGTTTTAACAATATTACGTATGTAAACTGATTATAGGAATCGAGTGAAAATAGGAAACGCACCTTTGAACTGTCAAATCTTGGTTTTGAAGCCTCCAAAGGTGTCTAGCAAAGCAAGCGTGGCAGATTAGGCAACCAGAATCGGAAGATGAGAACTAAAAGATAAACATAAAGATGCATAAAAAGATAACTAAAATCGTGAACTCCTCGATTCCAATAGGAGCAAGGAAGGAATATATAGACCTGCAATGTCTGCTTTTGCATTTGGGCATTTGATGGCATTTCATCAGAGCGCTCCAGGATAGAGCCTGTGAAAGCCTACAATTGTAGTAGTGATACCAAGTAAGTAGTGGACCAAGCAGCAGCTTAACAATTAATGAATGCCCATTTCAGTAAATTAATAAGGAAGACATGCACACAACAAAGCGGACAAGATAATAGCTTAGTTTGAGAATATATAGGCATAAAATCAAGTTTTATTCTTTCTGTATCTTCCACAGTTTTCCATTGTACCTTTAAGGCTGCAGCTTTCAAGTTTATTTTCTAATAGTTCATCACAAAGAGAACCCACCACATCCAGGATTAATGATTTTCATAGTACGATATCTGCAGGTAACCTAACTTTTACTCTTCCTAGTTGCCAAATTTCCAAATTCAAATCCTAAATTGCTTTCTTCTTTCTTTGCAGCCCTTATATCATTAAAATAATCAATTCATTCATTCTATCAACTCCACTGGAAATTTATTGAAAAACAGGCTTTTGTCCGCCCTCCTACCTGTCATTTTCCTATTTCAATTCA
The DNA here is from genome assembly GCA_025629825.1 of Erythroxylum guanchezii. NCBI lineage: Eukaryota > Viridiplantae > Streptophyta > Magnoliopsida > Malpighiales > Erythroxylaceae > Erythroxylum > Erythroxylum guanchezii. The sequence continues at coordinate 44,526,100 of JAOTAX010000198.1, forward strand.
ATCAGTGAATTTCTATATTAAAGACTACTATTGAAAAGTATGGTGACAAAATTTAGTTGTCTAAAAAGTTTGCAAGGATGTCTTTGACACATTTCAAATAATAAACTGACTTGATTGCAAATTGAAGTAAAATGACTAGAAGGGTAAGATAATATGAGTAGAAGGACCATAATAAAACATTAACTTCAAATATTTATACTAGATTTTCGCACTTAGCCAGAAAAGTTTGGCAGAGGAACTTAGATTTTATCACAACCAAAATTAGTCTCTTTTTTTCAACATGATACATCCTACTAGAACTGGTGCAACTATAAATTTATGAAGTATAGTGAAAGATATCTTCCTCAATGTAAAGACCTCTCACCTTTAAATCCAAGTAAAAAATGCATTAAAGTTTGAGCATAAACTATTTTAAAATGCTAACATATATCAACATACAAGATTTCATTATGAACCATTAACTTTTGCATCCATTCATGCAGGCTTAGATACTGCAAGTTTTCTTTTTAAGGGTACAAAGAGCATAGATATTATAAAAATGTACAAGACAAATCCATCAAAATGGCAATGTTGCAATTATCAAATAACACCATAACTCAACAACAGCATACTTTATCTATCCTTCATTATATCACGTTTGGCAAATAGTCCATGAAGCACCAGAACTGAATGACAGACAGCTAAATGTCATCAACAATAAGTCCTAAACAAAACATCGGGGGACAACAAATGGAGAAGGAGGTGGTATACATATGAATTGAAGGAACATTATGGAAAGTATCAGAACTGAAATGTCCACGGTGCATATGTAATTTACTTGTATCAAGAAAATGATTTTTGAGAAGCAAGAGCGGCTAGACTGTGTCACATATAGGAAGATGAGTTAACTTACAACAAAAATCAATCCATCATCTGTTTCCATTGAAAATGATAATGTTTTACAGATTTTCCTCCATGATGAAAATTACTAAGGAGAGACCAAAGGTGCTATGAGGCACATTATAAGTACCTCTTTTCTTGATAAGGACACTTCTTTGACTTCCTCTCCTACTTTCGGCAGCAGGAGATCCTTCTGGTGAGGAAGAGTCGCTACATTCTGAGTTGCATACTTTTCATCTGTTAAGAGAAAAAGATTATAAAAGTGGCAGAGCCATGGTCCAACCAAGGTATCAAATAGAAGAACAAATACGTAGAAGTAAAAGAGTTAGAAATAGTACATACATTTTAGTAGTTTGAGAACCCAGCCTATGATCTAGTCATTTTCCCAGATAATCGTACTACATCAAGTTCGTAGAAACTCAATAAAGTCATTCATATATATGTGACTTGAGAAGGGCATAATGTTGACTAATTGAGGGATAAATAAACACTTTGTAAGAAATTATACAAGCAAAGAAGAAAAATAGTGTAGTGTAACATCCAACCCCTTCCCCTCTCCCTCCCTCCTTTTTCTGGTTTAGTTAAACAAGCTGTAATGTAACAATCATGGCATTGTTAAGTTAGGTTCAACATAACATGGTGGAATGAAATGTGATTCTCTATCATCTTAAAATTAAGAAAAATGTCATGAACTCATTGTTTCATATTTGACAAATATCATCTTTCAACACCAGAACATGCTACCATCAACTGTAACAGCCACCACATACTAAAATTAACCCCAAAAGCTCACAAGACTTTCATCATCATTTGATAAATTTCTAATCTAGTTTATATATTTATCATAACCTTTAATGTAGTAACATTGTATGTGTCCATTAATTAAAGATTGAAGAACTTAGAATGATAGGCATCATCTCATGAAGATTGCATTCAAGGTTTTAAATTGCAGTCATGACTGTGTCGCAAATTTTTTGTCTGAAAGTAATGCGAAAGTTAATTTACAGACTGCAAACAGTGCAGCTGTGAAAATTTTCAAATACCCACAACTTAATTTAAAAACTTGAATTTTTTTTAATAGTAATAATAAATATTGATAATAGTTCATAATAGTTAGTATAGCAAAACATATAAAATTTTCATTAAAATTTGAATGTTATCAAAAAAATTATTATTTTTAATCAATAGTTATTATCCTATATTTTGCAAAGTTAAGAGCAAAAATAAAAATTTATACTAAATTCTTACAATTATTTAAATTATTATAAATTACTCCATTATAAAATAAATTTAGTTAAGTTATTTTAAGTAATTACAAATACTTTTGATTGAAGGCCTCAAATTAAAGAGGGAGACAAAGTTATGAGTGTTAGTTTCTTTATATGATTAACAAATTCACACAAATAATAAATGTGATTTTGTAAATAGCATAACAAGGTTAACTTAGTAAAATTCAAATGTTTAATTAAAATCCTAAGAGTCATTTAAAATGTTGTCATCATCTTCCTCTTCCTTTTCGTCTTCTTCATTTGTTTCTTCCTTTGTGTTTTCGGCACTAGAAGAACTCAAGTCAAGCAACAATCATTGTCGTCTTACTCATCTGTTTCTTCTGTGTTTTTTTTTTCCATCTTCACCGCATTATTGTGGCTGTTTTAGTCATAACAGACCCAACAGAGCAGTGTTGCGGCTGCAACAGCCACAATAGATTGTGAATCTGAATCACCCTTCAATTGCAGGGTGATGAACTAATGGTAAAAACCATTACCATTATTTCGGTTGCAATAGCAGTAACAGTCTGCTATTTAAAATCATGATAATCCTATACATGCTTTTCAACCAAACCCAACAAATGTTGGAAATAATGCAGCAGAAATTACATAACTGCCTAAATTGTATCAACTATTACCTTAGTGTTTTCATGTCCACAAATGAGATCTCCTCGTAAACAAGTGAATCATGTATCTCAATGACATTAATGGTAACCAAATAACAATATACTAGTTTTAAGCATTGTATAAACTTTGCAGTGAAATTTCAATCAATTAGAAAACTAAAATTTCCTTTAAACATGCCCCATCCCTCTCCCTATCTCCTCCCCTGCTCCACCACTGACACCCTGCCTCCAATAACATAACTACAAAGCAAGAAGAAACCTATATACACAATCACATATAAAAAGTAACATGGAACAGCCACTAACCTTTAGGAATTGGCCCCACTTCTAATCCTGAGCACTATAATTTAAGAGGTCGCAGTTAAGAACAAATAAAACTGATCAAGAACTAAGAAAATAACTGAATGAAGATATGCAATTTCTTACACTCAATTGTTCAGTCAGATTAGGTTTATTGCTATCCTTATTGGATAAAACCCTTGTGGTTGGATATCCTTGCTTCAACTGGTGTTCTAGCTCCCACATCTGCCACCAATCATGGTAAATACAGTCGAGAAACATGAAAATTACAACCTGAATGAGGGTCAAATTTCCTAGAGTCAGAGATATGAATCCTTTACCTCTGAAGAAGTATGGATATTGCTATTACTGTCACCTGCACCAAATTGCTTCTCTTTCTCACTCTCATCATAACTATCAACTGTATTTGCATGCTCATCTTCATCACTCTGATTTTCATCCTCAGCTGCTAGCTCTTCTTTCTCAAGTTCATCCAACCTGGACATGATACAGGCGTATTCATCATCTTCAACCGTAACTTGCTGATCTTCTGTCCCTGAAAAAAAAGTGATGAAGATTCCTAGCTTTTGACAGGAGGTAGCAGCAGATCAGTAATTTATGCTTAACAAGAAACTACTAGTATTGAAGCAAGTCCAGAAATGCTGATTAAGGTTGTAACAATCAATATAGAAGGTTTCAGAAACTTCATTCTTCGCAAAAGCTCATATACAATCAATTTCACAAAAATGCCAAACTAAAATGTGCAATATATGTCAATGATACAATATATCAGCTTTGTCAAAAGCAGGATTGCCTGAGAGTAGCAATCTGCTTCATGGATTTGTTAAACCAACACGCTAACCAGTAAGAGGAAGACAAGACTTATGTCCCCTACTTGATTTTTTATAATGTTTCGTCTGAAGTGGATACATTGTGGATCTACAAGCATAATGGTTGACTAAGGGAGAATCTCATGCAGGTCTTGCACATCAAGCGTGCCATGATGGTTTTTTCCAAGTAAGAACCAGAAATGACATCCCTAATGTTGTTTGTTAACTCCCTTGTTCTTCATTCAAACTGCTGTTTATCAGCAAACATAGAAAAAAACCTTTGTTTAAATTATGCTACTATTAACTCTATTTAAGAAGTGAAAACGTTCCACAAAGAGCACATGTCCCAATAAAGTCAAAACTTCAACGTCCCGTTGATGCTCCAACTCTCAACAAACCCATTTACTTATAAAAGGCTGCATCTAAGTAATATTGATTTCATGTGATAAAGTTTTAAGGGAACAAGCATAGTATCATATCATCTACCTAGTTTAAATCCAATAATGGGTCACACAATCTACACAGCACGGATGTCAGTCAAAGTACAACTGAGTCTCAAACTGCCACAAAGACCTTTCCACAGTTAGTAGAGGGACTACACCAGCGAATAAACAAAGAAAGGAATTATTCAGGACCAAAAGTTTTTCCCTTTGATGTCAGATGGCGCAGGACGCCAAGAGGAAAATCATATGAAGTCCAAATCTTGGATTAGATTAGAATTTTCTTTGCTAACAAATAGAAATGGTATTTCTTTAGAGATGATTATTTCATGACAGGTTGTCTCAATATTAGAGGAAATATCAACTTTAACAATGAAAAGGTTTTTGGGAAAGAATGGAACAAGAAATTTACAGGAGGCTAAGAAGAAGGATGAAGAACAGGAACAAGAAAATCTAAGCTTTGTAACTTCTATAATAAGCCTGTCAATACTAATCATCTATCAAGGTCAAAAGTTAATCTCGTTGTATATGTAGTTCAAGTATTTAAACAAACAAGGAAGCTGCTACTGACAGCAAATACAAGAGGCTACCTACCTGATTTTTGTCCTGTTTGGCCACCATTTTCCTCCACATAATCTTCCCTAATCTCCACAAGACCTTCCTATTGAAGAAGCAGAGGGCAAAATAAGAAGAAAAAAATATAACAATATCTTAAAGAAATCTTTTCTTTTTTTGTAGATAACAACATAAAAAATCTAAACACCAGTTGCAAAAGCAAATGCAGACAACATGTAGAGGGTTTTTAGCGCTTCAACTACAGTGATAAATCAGAACAACGGTTGACTCTCATCCAGAAGCAGCATCACACTTTTCCCCTGAGAAGATAAGGACAGAAGTTCCTAATCTAGGCTATATACACAAAAAACTATTCAAATTCTGACCAAAATGGCATTAAACTGGAATCCTATAGACTAGTTATATCCCCTCACTAGGAAGAACTTATTAGGTAACTGCACTCCAAGTCATGACATTCATGGTAATCCATAAAAGCAAGTTACGGAAATTTCTGAAGTTAGCAATGACAAAAGAAAGTTGGATACATAAAGGTCTAATTGGTGACATGGGATATCATTTACATGTCTAACAAATTTAGACAACAGAATAGTCCAAGGCGATTTACACCAGACAGATAAAGATCAAATTGTGAAGCAAACCGCAGACTCAGATGCTGTAGCATTAAAAAACAAAGCCTCAGCTCGAAGATCCTTCAAGTTTGCTTGAAGAGATTCAACTTGTGAATCCAAAGCTTTGCCTCTCCTCTTCAAAATCTCAACAGTTTGCTTGCAAGTTCTCTCCGCATAGTAACCTTCTCCTAAAAGAACCTGCAAAGGAATAGAAACAACCAACGAAGATGACTTTGAAGAAACGGCATATTTCACTTAAAATTCGAGAAACAGAGTTGCCTATTCTAACCATAAATTCATTGGTGTGTATCAAACGGCCAGGAAAGAATGCAGCCTTCCCAAAGGGAACCATGATGTCGTGGTGGAGCTCATCGGGAAGTCCGGAAACAAGGTTGATGAGACTAGTATTGTCTGAAATGAAGTCTTTGAGACTGCCCAGCTCTTTCTGCTTCTCAGTAATCGAATCCTCCACACGTTTTGCTGCCTTCTGCGCTTCGTCCACCGGAAACAAGCACGAAAGGGGTGTTACCGAACCCTTCTTCAGCGTCTCATCCATTGTTGCTAAAAGAGAGAAGAAAGGGACGCATGCTTTATTTCGTAAAATTCTTTAAATTAACTTTACATATTTCCAATAATTCGCAAATGTGTTGTGTTAAGTCA
>JAOTAX010000198.1:44547787-44560977 GCA_025629825.1 Erythroxylum guanchezii
AAAAAAAAAATTGTCCAAAACAATATGTTATGGACCAGGTTATGGAACTTGTTAATTACAAAACAACTGAATGAAACTACGACTAAATCAGAACTGTTGCAAAAGAGAAGAATTGAGTTTATTTGGGTGCCTGTCTGTGTGAGAAAGAGAGAGCAACAACAAGAGGAAAGATTTGCTTATAAAAATAAAATAAAATTGCTGCAAAGGCTGACTCCTAAATCTTAACTTTGCCCAACAACATAGAAGAGAACATCACTTGGACCAATTATCAGGACGCATCAAGTACCTTAACTTCTGATATCTTTTTGTCATGTCTTCTTTTATAATTTGTATTCTCATGACTTAACTGCTTCATGTTGCATGCGTCATAAAATTGCTTCCGAGCTAACCACCCACGGACAACTGCAACATAAAAAGAGTAAGACCAGTCTGTTAATAAAGGAACTCAAATTTTCCAACGTAAAACATGGCTATTACCTGACTGTAAATGTATAGTTGCAATCAAATGCTCATCAATTGTTCTGGGGCCACTAGTTGTCCAACGTGCAACTGAATTACATTTCATTCTGGCATTTTCACCACGGATGACTGCATTTTGAAAGCAACTAAATTTAATAACAGTAAGGGTGATAGGAACAACAGGTTTTCAAACATCCAGTCAATCATTGCAGAAAGGAAACTGAAACTAGAATAATGGGAACAAGTGTTCCAATGGGCAAGTAATAACTATAACATCAAAAATTCCTATTTTCTGCCAAAAATTATTTAAAAGCTATAGAAAAATCAAGTATTACATGATTGTATTGTTGTTATTCCTTTTGTAACTTCATGGAAGTAACAGCGCATCTTAAAACCACGGATCCATTTTTGGATACAAACTATTCCTTGTAGAAATTGTCTTCTGCGCTCCTCCAATTTACCAATCTGTGAAACAGTAATACAAAAATGAGCTAATAATTTAGAAGAAATAATCTGAAGGTCTTGTGACATTTCCTACATAAATCATTTTCTTGATGCAATGGATGAACAAGGCTTCCATTGAAAGCATTTTCTATACCTTTTGATCTCAAGAATTTGGATTAGTATACTTCAACGCACTTTATACACTATTAGACAGTTGGTAATTCACATGTAGACTATTTCTTTGGCGTTCAAATTGATAAAAGACTAAATTCCACAAAGTTTCTTGTCATTGAGATAAAGAAACTATAAGGAAGAAATATTAGAGGAGAAAAAAGAAAGAAGAAGAAACAATAAGGACAGAAAAGCAAGAGAATGTAGAACTAGAAGAGAGATGCAGCTGCAATTTGAGTGAATTAGACAACATCAGAGTAAGAAAACTTGGTTGGAGAGAGAAAGCATATACTAACCAGTGTAAAGTTTGCAGTAAGCCAAAATTCCAACTTAGCATATCCTATGATCAAAACAGAAAGGAACTAGTGGCAAGAAGAACTTGTATGCTACAAACTTCTTTTCTAATATTTGTTTTAAGCTAAACATTGTCTCCCATTGAGCCATAAGGTCAATGGCTTCATGTTCTACATATTCGTTGTAATAACCAATATCCACCGGTCCGCCATTCAATGATATGTCGCTGGAATTGAGATCTCATTCAATATCAAATTCATGGAGTGTATACAAGTAGACAAACAAGCTCCAAACAGATTAGTACAGCTGCATAATCATACATAATTCAGGATATCTTCCAGTTTTTAATATTAGAAGCACATAAGAAATAACATATATGACGTTTGTGAAAAACCATCATCATTAAACTATCTATCTCTGGAATTGAACAAAAGCATGTGCAACTTTCATGGAGGTATTAACACAAACCTGGCCTGTCCGAAGATACACTTTAGTATATCCAACTTGATACATTTCAGGCAGGACATTAAATTGATGGAGAATAGCAACAGATATGCTTAATGGATCCTGAGGTACAGTTGCATCCCAGAGTAGAAGCCCATACCTAAATTATTTTCAGTTTTATGATAAGAAACCAGATTGAACAAACAAAGCATAATGTGAATGATTGGATAAATGAATGGGTCTTGGCATCTTATACCTTCCTGCAAACTCTTGATGCGTCATCCGAGTAGGATATCCACATCTAGAAATCCTCACAACCTCCAAAATGCCACAACAACGAAGTTGCTGCAGGACGAGATCTTGATCGAATAAACCAGAAAGCTGTTTCACATTTGGTTTTATACAGCGAATGAAGTGAGGTGTGGTGTTTTCCAATTGGTGCATTAATTTGAACAGTTGAGCCTACATGATCAGAAGAAAATGCTCACGGTTTTAAAACGTCGTTGCGGAAAAGAAAAATGATAACATTGAACCCTATAGCAAGGAAAAAATTCTGAGCACATAGCATAAGCTTGGATATTTTAAAAAAAAAAGGAAAGAAGTTTAGAGCAATACAAAAGTGATTCTAGGTGGAGGGAGAAGGGGGTTAGGATTGCATGCATATAACCATGAAGACCTCAGTCAAGGACAATCATTCACAAATTCCAGAATTTTTTTTATCCTTCAATAATATAAATATTTCATTTTTGAATAAATTTGACTCTCTGAATTCATACAGTGATAGATATTGTTTTATATAATATTTGCACAACTTTTTCTACCTTAACAGCAGCAAATTATAGGTACCTTGAACTTTGTACAGACACTCTGGGTTGAGGATTCCACTCCTCCAAATTTATTTGATGAACTTGTTAATTTAGGGGACATGCTAGGCATTTTGGAGGCAAACATTTTTGGTAGTTCACAACTGCATGATGCTAGTAGTTGGGTGAATTCTGAGTGCAGTGGATCTCGATTCTTCTCCAAAAAGCCATTTGTATCATATACAACCTGATCAAAATCCAAACAAGAAAAGATGTTTAAATGTAAGAGGTTTGACTCCAAACATTTGCATTCTTGAATCAACCAGGCCTGGATAAAGGTGATAGTTTTTAAGCATCATATTACAGAGAGAGAGAGAGCACTAAGAAAATTTATCTCCAAATAATCTGATGTCAAAAATCAAGATACGTTCTCAAGGATCAAACATTCAGTAGTTCTAGGAATTACCACTAATATGAGCAAGAATTAGGGCTTTATGATTAAAGTTGTAAATTTCTTGTAATCTCATTTTTGCAGATAAAATTCACAAGAAAATGCCCTTAAAATTTTCAAGGTTTTTAATTTTGTTTAAGCTTGGAATGTTTAATCATACATATAATGCTCAGATGGTATCTGATAATCTAGTGAAATTTAATCACCACTTCCAAAAAGAAGAAGAATAAGCAGAAGGCACAGTGTCCATCTGACTCATAAGATTTTGATTGTTCTAATCAAAATCCAATAGAGGCAAAGAGTGTAATGGAGAAAAATTGGATAAACTCAAAGTGGGCCTTCATTACTCACATCTCCGGCATAATGTTGTACGCCGAAAGCTCTTCCTCTCTTGCCTTTAAAACAAGGATGAGTGTTCAAGTGTTGCTTGAGCTTATTGGCAAATGACAAATCCGTAGCACCTGGGAAACTTGACTCCTCATCTAATAAAGACAGTAGTCCCAACGGCTTCTGCAAAAACCAGCAACATAATAGAGTCATCACTTGAAGCAGATAAGCATGCATTTCAGTTTCAGATGCCAATTCCAAAGAGATGAGATACATTTATCAATAGCAATCCAATCTTTAGATCATATCCAAATCTGTTGTACAGTTTTTCAATTCTCACAACACAAAGATAAAGTACGATGCATCTAACACCTGTGTGTACAAAAGTGTGCAACAAGACGCTTAAAAATCTAATAAACACAGCAAGAGCTGATAGCACTGAAAAGTGAAGACACTAAAATACCTTCTCAAACAGATCCAGACATCCTTGGTTATCTACAAAATCAACTTTGGTCCAATCAATCCCATCCTCTTCATATTCCTGAGGTCAATAGATGATGTTAAGTAGTCCAAGGATCTAGTTTGCAAGAAGGCAAGAAAAAGATCTGACATGCTAAAAAGCTTGAAAAGTCAAACCAAAAAAATGACACATAACTACACAAGGACAAAAGAAAAACAAAACAAATGATGGTTATAATAAATTGTAGAAAAAATGTATACAATTGAGGAGAGCTTTATCTTAGAGAAAGTAAGAAATGCAATGCTAAAATTGTTAGTAAATATCAAGTCTTGGGCTATATCTGTTCTCTTGATAGCAATTTGTATGGCAACTTATCAACTACTTGTGCATTCTAAGGAGATCTAATGGGAGATGGAAGATTTTGCTAAAAGTTCATTTTCCAATATGTGTAAACTAGCATAGACTATGTAACACAACTGAATGCGAGAAAACTCAACAAATTAGTTGCATTTACTTCTTAGTTTACACTCCTAATTTCTCCTAATTCAAGTTGGACCTTGTGTAGAAATTAGAAGCTAAAAGGTGCTTTATCTACAATATATAAACATATATGTTCACAGAAACACACATGTTTTATTGAACAAAAAACAATATATATGTCTAGAAATATATAATTGTAAATATATATCAAGATACTTGGAACTTTTTGCATCAGTATTCTCAAAAATGTGATTTATCTAAAATGACTATCCAATAAAAGAATCTTTCAAACTTGTAGGATGGTTACCTCCTGCTCAAGTTTGAATAGGTGCCGATTGAAATGTTGTTGCAGCCTCTCATTTGCATAGTTAATGCAAAATTGTTCAAAACTGTTGCTCTGAAATGGAACAGAGTAATCATCAACAAGATGACCGATAGAAGCATGAATTAAGAGGTTTAAATGATATAGTTACCTTAAATGACTCGAATCCATAGATATCAAGGATATCAATGGATCTCCACATATGTAGTTTGCGACCTTCAAGAGACTTGTTCATTTTTTTCACAAGCCAGTCAAACAAGCTTGCATAAATAAACTTTGCTAAGGCATCTCTTCTGTCAGTTGCCTGAAACAAGATAATCAAAGACCTAAAAGGTGAGAAAAATGTAAGGACACTCTCTACATATAGAAGGGTCCATAACAGCAGGTTCAATTAGTCAATAATCAACTATACCTGTCGCAATGTCAGTTTCTTGGCAATTGTATCCTTTCCAGCTTGGATTGAATGGGTTGACAATGCTAACATCAAGTCCTGGTTACTACAACCCATAAGCTTGGCAGCACAGGTAACAGCTAGCAAAGAAAAAACAAAAGATTATGCCTAAACAAGAAAAAGGTCAAAGATGCTAAAGCCCAAAGGATCATGCTCAGCTCGATATCCCTATTATTCATTATATGTCTAATCAAAAGTCTGCTGATATGCAAGAAACATTCTTAGGAAATAAAATATATAAGAAGATCAGCTCGATTAAGACGAAATTTAGTGATTATTTTAACAGAAACAATAGGCCTAGAAAGGGAAATAACTCTAGCAAGTAAAAAGAAAATTTCCTTGCAAGTCGTCCCGTGACTAGATCCAACACAAAAACACATATCATCTGCAACATGTTGATGATTGGCAATGTTACCTAATGGTATAATATTATATAGAAGCGCATCAGATTTGGATTACACTCAAGCGAATTCCAACAGAGCTTCATGTTTAGAAACTTAGAATTAGTTTTTACTGCTTAGATTTGCTAGAAAGTATGCCAAAAAGTAACAAAAACAAATCTAAGAGCAATCTGAATTGTGAGTTATGTAATGCGGAATTGGAAAGTTTGGAACACCTCATGATTAGATGCAAATATACTAGGCAAGTCCAGGATCGGTTGCAAAATATACTCAACGTGGCCCGACCAACAGATTCTTGGAGTGAAACTATCGCTTGGCTGGGGAAAATTAGAGTACATAATTCGGCAGATCTCAAAGTTATCAGGTTAAGTTGGGCAGCCTTGGTGTACTACATATGGAAAGAGCGCAATTGCAGAGATTTTAAACAAGTAGAAGCAGTGAGATGGACTTTCAGGACATCTTCCTACATTGCAGATTGGCCATGTTAGCCAGAGGAATAGCTGCAAATTTGACAAGTAATATGAAGAGCAGATGGGGATTGGAGTAATACTGGACTAAGTGCAGCTGGGGATTGGAGTAATACTAGACTAAGTGGTCTCGCAAGTTCCCTCGATCTCAAGATGTAGACGATTACTAGGAACATAAATCTCTGTAATCTAGATTCTATGGATTATACTAGTTTTGTCCTCTAGATTGTATATATTTTCTTATAATGAAATCTATTAATTTTCGAGAAAAAAAACCTTCCTTCTTGCAGTATCCTCACTAACACAAGGTAAGGTAATAAGCATGGTGTACATGAGTTCCAAGTTTGACACACCAAAAGATTTTCAGCTAGAGCATCTAGTGTAACACTTTTTTCCTTAAATCTTCCAAGGGAAACAGAAAGAAACTGCTCTGGTAAGGAGAAGAGTTTGCCACTCGACCGAGTACCCACTAGAGGCTTCACCTAATTGTAAGGTAACAGTACCTACTTGCCTACAAGGGTTGATGGGTGCATGGTTATAGAAAAACTGCATATTTTTTGCCAAATTTTGCCGAATTAAATCAACAAAAAAGAAACTATACAGACAACTTGAACAAAAAAAGAAAGTCAATCAGAGGGTGTGTTTCTGGCTTTTAATTCCATATTTCATGACTAACACTTTCAACATTCCCTTACCTATAGGACTTCCTATGAAATGGCAACATAAGGAAAGAAGAAATGCATTTATGGGAAGACAAGAAATATGATGCCATCAGCCATGATTGAGTACTCAAATCCAGTCACACGAATTGCACAAAGCCTAGAATGTGAATCATACCTTCATTAGCCAACACCTCCACATGCTTTTCATTGTCAATTACTTGAAATGATATGTTTCCAAGCCAAAGCACTGCTGCAAGCATTGTAAATAAAATTTCTTGATCTTCTTTGCAAATATTTACATTGTCCAAGGCTTCCTGGAGAAATAGAGGTACAACAATCACAGCAGGAAAGAGAAAATGAATCAATTAGATACGATATGTATAGATCAATATGGCTTTCATCCCTTCAAACAGATAAAATAGTATCCACTCATTTGAATTACCATGAGCTTATTAAACTTGAGGGAATCATCAACTCCATTAATGAGCAAGCATTCACTTTGGTTAAGATAGCTGTACTCACTAGCCCTTTTAAGATTGAGTCTATCTGCAAAGAAACCAAGAAATGAGTCCATAGACAGGCCCTTGGAAAAATTATGAAAAAGCTCTATGCCCTATGTAAATGAACTGGAGATGTTCGTTTCTCAGCTCAATAAAGGTCATATATGATCCTAAAATTGATAGAAGCTGGAATGAATGTTAAAAGAAGTACCTCTAAGAGTTGATGGAGCACCAGCACAAAGCTGATAAAAGATGTTGTATGATCTTTCTCCATTGGCCAGTTGAACAACTCTTGACTGCCCAAACGAGAAATAATTATTTCAGAAGTGGCATAGAATTGGAAATTTAAGTACCAAGCTGAAATCCACAGGGGCCCCAATTTACCTTTTCTAGCAGAACTATCCAACATTTTATAGTTGAATCGGCATTTGCAATATACATGAGGCCAGAAAGAGTGAGGTTAGGTATTGTATAGGCATTATCAAAAAACATCAATGACAGAAAAACACTCAACTTAAATGGCCTTACAAGTTTCAATTTTAGCCCCACATATCTTTCCTGATGTGCTAAACAGGATTTCAATCAACTTTCCCTGCATTCATTATGAAACATCTTAATCAAACCAAACATGAGAAAATCAATGAAAAGAGAAAAAGGCCACCAATCACTCACAAATCTACTAGAGTTGTCATTCCTAGCTGTTTTTGCATTCCCAAATGCTTCAAGGATACAATTAGTCTGAAGAATTTGGCACTCGACTCCACCACCACCTCCAAGGAGAGCCAAGTACCGCATAGCATGTTTTCCTGTCTCAGTTTTGCCAGCTCCACTTTCACCGCTGTCAGATAAAGTGATTACTAGAATCTTTATGAACAGTTGAACAAGTTTGACACCAAATACATTATACAAACTTTCAGTAAGTATATAAATAGGGATGAAGGAAAATAGATACTGACCTTATGATTATTGATTGGTCTTTTCCATCTGCAAGGTAGTAAATTACAGCCAAAAGTTAACAGAATAGAAGTCCTCAAAACAGAACTAGCTTCATATTTTGGAGGAAAAGAGCAATCTTTACCCCTCATCATCTCATTATAAGCAAAGTCAGCCATAGCATAAACATGAGGGCCGTCCATAGTCTTCTGCTTGTATGCATTAATATATTTGCTTCCATAAATTTGGACATCTTTAAAAGGATTGACTGCAATCAATACAGGTCCTGCTTTACTCTTTGTAAAGAACCACAAGAATGAAGAACAAAGTCAAGGAACGTAAATTATCACTTAAGTTGGCAATAAAGAGTAATTTGAACTCACATAAATCATATCCTGGGAATATCGGCAACTAAGATTGTGAAGTACTGATGGCTCATTTAGATAACTAAGCTTTATAAGATTCTCCACACCCTCAAGAATATCAGGGTTTGCAGGTAAGAGTTCTTCTGTGGACACATCTGCAACCTATGGCATCATCAGAATGTAATCACAACAAGAATTACAAATTTAGGAAACCAACAGACATCTGTGCAACAATAAGTACAAAAGAAAATGTTATTAACGTACTTTTCCACTTGAAAGTAAGACAGTTGCTACATCCCCAGAGACAGATTGTATCTTTCCAGATCCCCACTGGCCATTTGAGAACCAACACCAGACACGGAGTTTCTGGAATAACTTAACCCATTATCGGAGAGCCAACATCAAGCATCAATTTGTGACGATATTCATAAATATAATCTTCTACAAGAAACTGTTGTCTGTCTACACAGTTTGAGATATTTTTCAATTTTCAATTTACATGTAACTTGATGTTATGTGAGTTTATTGCAACTCAAACACATATAAACAATCCTCTTTCATAACTGTATGATGCATAACCAGACATCTGAAGGTTGCTACATTTCTTACAGGCCTCCTGGAACACTATCCTACACTTACACACCATACACTAATAAAGGCATTGTTCTGCATCACCCTCCTCAGTGAGGTCAGATTACTTGATCCATTATACAATTACATCTAATTAGGATTTCCGCTGAAAATAATAAACCTAAGTTGATATTGATGTGCCAAATATGATAACAAAAACAAACAAGAATACAATCTTTGATGCCTCTGATTACCTTTTTGAAGAAATAACTAATGTTATCATCCTGGTCTGGCTCTTGAACCTTTGGTATTGAACTCAGAGCATGCTCCTTCACCTGCTCATTTTTCTTTTCCTCCTCGGCGTATGGATTTGAATCTGCAGAGCTCTGATCTTTCTTCATCTTCTTGCTCCCAAAACTACCTGGCGTGTAGCTCAACTCCTTTTCCTTCCTCTTTGAGACCTTCTCTTCTTTAGCTACAGGTTCAATCTCATTCTCCACCTGACCATTTTTGCCAACCTTGAAGTCTGTGGGCAATGAATGGCGAGCTGATGGCAGCCGTGCTCTTGATGGAGGCCGAGCTGGTAAAGCGGGCGGCAGGTCCTTGGACTTTTCCAAGGCTTCATCTCTCCGCCTCAGCGAGTCCAGCATTTCCTCCAATGAGCTTCTTGTCACCCCTGTGGGTGACGATGATAGCATCATTTTTGGCGAACTTATTCTACCAATGTCAAATCCCCGAAACTGACACAATCATGATAAGTGAACTCAGGTAAAAGTTGTACCTTACAGATACAAACTTTCAAGACAATGTGAGGGAAACAAAATGATACTTAAAGCCTAATATTGATCTGAAAACGTGAAAATTTTGATCCAGTGAGGACCAGAGACTTAAATTTACAGTAAAGAGTTAAACAAATTCGGGTTTTATCAAACAACAGTTAGAAAGAAAACTTCACAAAATCTTAAATGATAAAAACTTTGAAGCATTGAAGACTCAAAATCATCAGAATAACAAAAAGATTGTTAAAAACAAGTCACCAGAACAAACCGAAGAAGCCCTGATGAGATCACAAAATATAAAACTTTGGCCTCCTTTTCTCACAAACAACTCCAAGAAAAGGAAACAAAATTTCCTGTAAATGAAAAGCATCCGCAAATCCAAATAAAACTATTTACTTACAAATTGGCCACAACAATCTAAAAACCCCAAGTATCAGAACAAGCCACCCTGTCCAAAACCCCTCAAGAAATGTTCCAATTTAGAGATTAAAAGTGAAACCAAAACAAATAGGCGTTTTGGGGCTCCACCGAAAAACGAACTCCCGTAAGTTCATAGGCTAAAAAGCCATTACCGTAAGTTACGAGGTTATAGAAATTAGAAAGATGTTATGAGAGTTAGTGCCAGGTTGTTAAGGCAGACGGTAAGGTTGGTTATTCTCGCCGTTGCTGTTGCTGTGGGCCTGTGGCCGGAAGAAGAAACAAACGATCAATTGGGAATTTTTAAAAACTATTTTTTTGTTATTTTTCCTTTTCTTTTTGCGGGATATTCAAAAAAGAGAAAATCTAAAAAATCACTTCCAATATGATATGATAATGTTGTATCATTCCCAAAGGGATTTTGTTTTTTTTTTTCCTAAGGAAATTCAAAATCATAAATTCAAGTGATGTTGGGAGCATTTTCATTTTCTACTTCAAAAGGGTCATATATATATATATAAGAATTTTTAAAAAGTTTATAATTTCTAAAATGATAAATTTTGTTTATTAACTTATAAAAATAAAAATGTAGGCTAGAAAATGGGTGTTTACTCTCTACGGGTTGTTTATTAAAATTCTAAGCCAATTTCTTAATCTTGCCCTTCTCTTTTCTTTGATTAGGTATGTTTGCTGTATCCCAACTCTATCCCTTATAAGATGACAGAGGTGATACAAAGAAAATGTATATTATTGGAATATCTATAAAGTACCCAGCCAAGTCTTCCAAATTTACATTATCTCGCTACACGACAAAGAAATTTGGTAGACTGCAATGCAAGCTATAGTGTATTGATTGCGACCTTGCATCTTTTAGGCCATAAATAAATAGTTATAGAAATTGCCAAATTTTGTGTTAATATTGGGAAAAAAAAGAAGTAAATTGACTTGTTTAAAATCTTATTCAGATAAAGACGGTCTTGTCTGGGTTGAATTTAAGGAAAGGTTAATGAAAAGTCAAGAACAGGAAAAATAAAAATCGTAATCCGGCAATGGCCACCTAAGCCTCCATTATGTTGGAATTCAGTCTTTTTCTTCAACTGTTGTCTACCTGTAACAACCTTTTCCCTTTACAACTCCAATATTTTTTATCTACTCTCCTTTTGTTTTTTGTTTTTGTTGTTTTTCGCCATCAGATCAGAGTCCCATGGTAGAGTGAGAGCCCCGTGTCGTTTTTCTGCTTGTATTCGCGCTCTTCTTTGTCTTTGGTTTTTGTCAGGCTTGCTTTAGAATCTGTAAGATCCTTCTATCTTCATCCGTGTTTTAAAAGATTCAAGCTACAGCTCCGAAGCATTGTGTTCAATTCTGATAAGTTTGGCGGTATTTCGTTCTAATTTTCAACTCCCAAAAGCATATTTAAAATATGTTTTCAGATAAAGTATTTTGTTCACTTAAATAGAATCTACATTCCTTTTTTTAATTCGTAATCAATTAAATCCTCCAAGAATTAGTGAATTACTATTACAAACTCGAATTTTAATATTATTGAAAGATAGGACTATTAAATAAGAAATTATTGATGACTATTCATGTGTAAAGAAAGGAATAATTCTTAAATTTGAAGTGAAATAGAAAAGATTGTTTAAGTACAAGATGGATTATATGTGAAATGTTGAAAGTTAAAAGCTGAAAATTGTAAGTGAAATATGTTCATTGAATATACTTCAGTGTTTTAACCATAATTTTCGTTCTAGTTATCCAAATTAGATGATTCTTGATTTGGATTAAACTAGAGAGATACGGCTATAAATTGACCGATAAAATTGAGTTTTAATTCAATCTCTAAAAATTTCAATTTTAGGATTAGGTTCTGAAAACGAGATCCAATATTTATTGGTATCAGAGCAAGAGTTGGGTTCCGAAAACAGGATCCAACATGTACTCTTATAATTCAAAGCATATCTTAAAATTCATTTTAAAGGCATACGAAATAAAAAAGAAAAATTTATGTGGACTATTTTTTACTATGTATTTAACTACCCATGAGATAGGATAATGAATGTGCATTTATAAGTTTACTATCATGTTGGAAATATTCCTTTCCAAAATCTATTTTTTATATTTGTAATGCTATTTTCTAATGACAAAAATGAAGAATATAAGAATGCAAACATTGTACTTTTTAACTTAGTTACTTAAATTAAATGATTTAATCATATATTAAATCTTATGTTTAAATGATTAATCATATATTAAATACTTTTTATATACAAACAATAATTAGTAAATTGTATGTTTTACATAAATCAATTAATAAATTAATAATTTAATGAAGTAATTTTGATCTTATTTTTACATAAATAAAAATTCAATTTTTCATGAATTCACAATGTCTATAAACACATGTAAATTAAAAAACACAATAAATTTCATAATTTTCCTATAAATATATCTTAGTTTTCCCATAAATTTACTTTATTTTTCCTTCATAAAATAATCCAACAATGTTAAATGTTCCTAAAAAGTTCTTTCTATTTTTATCTCAAAATCTCATATGCCAATAACAAGGCAATCTTTTTATATCTAAAGCAGTCTGCATATATCATGGATTCCAAGCCCTATTCATATTTCATAAACCACTGACAAATTCACACTCACATGCACGTGCAACATAAATAAAATTAAAAGTACATAAAAATCAATCAAATAACAAATCGAGGTTATTTAGGCTTATTGGATCGATGGTCGCAGGTTAGGACTTGGGAAAGAAAGTTTTAGAATCTAGCTGGCAGATTTGGTAGGTTGTGGCCTTGTAGGGAGAGCCCGGAATATGGAGACATGTTGGCATCTGGTGGTGAGGAGCTAGTGGTCAATGACATTGCAATGAGCTAGCAATTGCCAATGCCTAAGCTAATGCAACGGTGCAAATAAGGTTGAGGAGGTGGAGGTGAGGAAGCAATAATTGTTAGAGAGTCGAAGGAGCTATTGAAGAC
>JAOTAX010000198.1:44561077-44597391 GCA_025629825.1 Erythroxylum guanchezii
CAACGGTGCAAATAAGGTTGAGGAGGTGGAGGTGAGGAAGCAATAATTGTTAGAGAGTCGAAGGAGCTATTGAAGACGGTGGAAAGAAGATGGATGAAAGAGAGAGTGATTGAGTGAGGCAAGGTGGAGAAAATCTAAAAATAAGAGGAGATTTGGAGACGAGGCAATGTAAATATGGTTAAGGTTTTTTTTTTAATAATTTGATCCACAATTTTTTAAAATTACATATTCTACCCTAGTAAGTACTGGTATTTTGGGTTAGCATAGTATCAATGAATTGAATACCATTTTTTAATACTAATTGGTGTAAAACAATAGTCATACCGTTAGTAACATCCTCTCCCTAAAAATTCCTTGAAAACTCTTTTTTCTTTCAATACACATCTAATGATGTTAAGAATAGTTGTATTATTTTTTTATGAAATACCATTTTGTTATGATTTTTGTGGCATCGTGAAATAGTGAAAAATCCCTTTTTCTTTTTAAAATTTTCAGATCAAGCAAAGTATTCTCTCCTTCCCCTTTAGTTCTTAAACATTTTAAATAATAGCCACCTTATTTTTCAACTAAAATTTTGAAAATTTTAAGTTTACCTAAAATTTATCTTTTTTTCCTTTCAATAAATAAACTCATATTTTTCTACTGTAATCATCTATAAAGGTTAAGTAGTACATGTTTCCACCAAATGATAAAGGCTTGATAAGACCACATATATTTGAATGCACTAAGTTAAGTTGTCATAAAACCCTTTTTGATATCCTTCCCTTGAAAGACTTTCTTTGCTACTTTTTGATGACATAAACTTCACATAGATTCGTCATCCGTCAATCTTTGGCAAGCCTTTCACTATATTTTTCTTCTCCAAAAGCTTCGAAGCTTCGAAGTTAAAGTGTTTATATCAAAGAAGTCAAAGAGTTAAGTCATCAATTGAGGCCTAGAAACAATTTGATTGATCCATACACAAGTTCAATGGAAACATCCTAGTCTTTGAGATCTTTACTCAAGCAATCAAAGCATCATTCTTATCATCAACAACCAACTCTATGTTTTTCCTCTCCATATCATACCCCTTTTCACGCAATTGACCCAAGCTTAAAATATTATTTTTCATGTTAAGAATATAATAAAATGATAGCATATTCAAAAGTGTTTAACCTTTTAATATTTTTTGATTTAGTGCCAAACTTTTTAAAGTTTTCAATTTTGTGACTAACCTTTTAAAAATTGTATTTATTAAGTCAAAAAATTATTTTTGATGATGTGACATGTCTACTAAACGCCACATAGGAGTTCATCTATTAGCCATATCAACAAAAAAATAACGTTTTGAACTAAATTGTTAAGGTTTTAAAAGGTTGGTCACTTAATTAAAAAAATTCGAAGTTTGGACATTGAATTGAAAATTTCTCAAAAGGATTAATACTTTAAGATTGGTTATCCCTATAATAAACATTTGTGATAAGCTTCTTCTCACCACTCTTGAGTTTAATAAGAAAATTTCCTTTTCTGTGCATATGTCTTTGAGACAAATCCCCAAAAGCCACATTGCTTAATGTTTCTCCTCAAGCTCCACAAAGAACCCTTTCCTTTCACATTTATCATTTGGTTTATTGGTATCTAAATACCATATACTGGTGTTATAAGGATTGTTATTGTCATAAACAAGGAACAAAACTATTTATATAATACCTTCTTTTTCAATAAAATTCTCCTTCTCCTCTTTTTTATTTTTGTTAAAGCATCATTCAAAAGCATAATGGCAAAACCTTTTGCAACATAAACATTGAATCTGCGATCTCCCGTACCTTCAAAGACTCCTTTTACGTCTTTGTCCATGCCTTCTACCTCGATTTCTACCACGACCTCTTTCTTTTTTAACAAATGAACTAGTATTAGTGCCATTTGTTGATTACCACCCGCCTCCTCTTCCTCTTCTTTTCTACCACCATTAAAACTTCCTTTTCCTCTTGAGTCTTCATCTTCATCTATTATAGACAACTTTGTATGTAGAACTTGCTCTATGGATTTTTCTTCTCCTATGTATGTTAGCCTTTGTTCATGAAGAGATCCCATAAGCTCCTCTACTATCATGTTTTCCAAGTAATTAGCTTCTTCAATTGTAATTGCAGCAAATTTCAATATGGAATTTAGTATCCGTAGAAATTTATTATAACACACCGACATCAATAATATCTTTCCTGTTTCTTCTCAATTGATTAACATTCATTGTTACCCTTGAAAAATAATCTGATATGGCTTCCTCAGATCCTTAACACAACTGTTCAAAGTCTCTTCTTAATGACTATAACTAAAACCTCTTTACTTTGTCAATTCCACCGAAGCACTTTTGAAGAAATTTTCAAGCTTACTTTGCCATTGTCGTTGAAGATACCAACTCCAACATGTCTCCATCAGGTGCCTAGTTTTTAACACCAATGCTCTTCTATCTTTTCTCTTCAATTTCTTTAGCTAAGATTTTTTTTCCAACTTTGTTTCATGTTGTGGTTGTTTATAGCCATCTTCTACAAGTTCCATAATATCTAATAAACCTAAAAGAGTTTTCACATGGATACACCATAAATCATATTTGCCTTTTATTACAATGAGAACTTGTGGTTGGAGATTGGAAGCCATGTTTGAAGGCTACCTCTGATGTCAAATTTGTTGGCAAAATAACAGTTGACAGAGGAGTAATAAATAAAGGAGAAATTTTTTTATTAATTGATTTTCTTTATATATATATATATATATATATATATATATATGTTCTAATACATTTGTAATTTTATTTCTTCTTAGAGTTCCTATACGACTTATTTCTCAAAAACAACTTTTAATCTCCAAAAAATATATCAGTCAAAGCAATAAAACACATTTAAACAAGTTTAATTCTTAACATCATTCCCATTTAAGAGTAACTATTATTAAGAGCTTATTTATCCCTCTTTTTGGAAACGAAGTAAACCAACTACTAAAAATCAAACGATAATATACATTGATAAAAAACAACATTACACACTCTTGAGCCGCAACTTTTTTTCTCTTTATTTTCCTTTGTTTTTTTTCTATTTTTTTCACTTACAAAACATTTAGCTAATAAACAACTACAAGGGTCTTTTATAGCCATCAATGACGGTTTATTCACTGAATTAGACAGCCTAACGATAACTAACAAAAATAGCTATAATAAATGAGTTTGACAGCTAACAAAAGTAAAAGACAATAACTATACTCAACTGTTGTATCTAGAAAAACCCATAAGAGTCTTATACAGGTTTGTCTTCTTGCACTCCCCTTAAACCCGACTTTGCATGCTAGGCTTTTCTTTGAGTTTGTGAAAGACATCACTCTTCAAAGGCTCTGTAAAAATATCCACAAGTTGATCTTCAATTCTATAATAAATGAGCTCTACAGTTTTGTCTTTCACTTGCTCTCGAATAAAATGATATTTCGTGTCTATATGTTTGCTTCGGCTACGTAACACTGGATTTTTTGCAAGTGATATAGCGGATTTATTATTAATGTATATTGTAATCGAACCTTCTTGTGGGTGATATAACTTGATCAAAATATTCTTCAACCATATTGCTTGTGATATACATACTGCTGCAGTGATATACTTGGCCTCACATGTCGAGAGAGCAACTATTTGTTGCTTTTTTTATGACCATGAAAACATTGTTGATCCAATATAAAATGCATATCCAGAGGTGCTCTTTCGATTATCTAAGTCTCCACCATAATCACTATCTAAATAACCAATCAACTTTAAATCTTAAGAATGTTTATAAAATAGACCATGATTTATTGTACCTTTAACATATCTCAAAATTATTTTTACTGCAATGAAGTGATCTTACTTTGGCTTCTTCATATATCTATTGACCAATCCAATTGTGTACATAATATCTAGGCGTGTGGAAGTCAAGTATCTCAGACTTCTAACTAAAATTTTGAATAGTGTCAGGTTTACCGATTCTCTATTTGAATTCATCTCAATCTTACACATGTTTCTGCTGGCGTAGCCATTGGCTTGCAATCCTTCATTATAAACTTGTTTAAGATTTATTCCGCATACTTCTTTTGGACATAAATATTCCGTCTCCCATTTGTTTTATCTCGATTTCAAGAAAGTATGTCATTTCAGCAATATCTATCCTTTCAAATTCTTTAGTCATAACTTTCTTAGAATCACTGAACATACTCAGATTATTTCCCATGAAAATCATATCATCCATATATAGACACACAATCATGATATCACAATCTTGATTTTTCTTCGTGTATAGGGCATAATCATGTGGGCTTTTTGCAAAAACATTCTTTTGGAAATACTCATCTATTCTCATGTTCCAAGCCTATGAAACTTGCTTTAATCCATAAAATGCTTTCTTCAAACGATATACTTTGTCTTCCTATCCTTTTTTAATATATCCTGGTAGCTGTTCAATGTAGACTTCTTCTTGTAGGTATCCATTCAAGAAAGTTGATTTCATGTATATTTGATAAATCTTCCATTTATTTTGTGTTGCTAGTGTTGTATGAATTCTAATAGTATCAATTCTTGCAACTAGAGCAAACACTTCTTCATAGTTATTTTATTTTCTCTGCTTATACCCTTTAGCGACTAATCTTGCCTTGTATTTTTCAAGCTTTCCTTTTTTATTAGTTTTTGTCATGTATACCCACTTAACTCCTATTGCCTTGTGTACTTTGGAAAGACTAGTTAGTTCCAATGTGTCGTTTTTATTGATCACATCAATTTCTTCATTTATGGCTTTTCCCCACTTTTCATCTTTAATAGCGTCTTTATATGCTAATGGATAACACTCTGCCATTAAACAAAACAGTAAGTAATCAAATGTTGTCTATACCTGTTCTGTGGCATCATAGATATCATGTAGACTCTGCATTTTTATAGGTGCTCCCCCTAAATTACTATTGTTACTGCTGCTATGTGATGAAGTCGATGGTGTTGATGCAGGAGTTGTTAAAGTAGAGTTCTGTGGAGGAGTCTATTCATCTCTTTGTTCATCTTGAGTGTTGGAGTCATCACATTTATCATCATTGAAAAATAATCCTTAAACTTTCTTATCTTCTTTGTTTCATTTCCAATAATCTGCTTCATTGAATTCGACATCTCATGAGATGATCCCCTTCTTGGTCAAAGGGTTGTATAATCTATACGCATTAATCTTTTTTTTCATAGTCAGTAAATATGAACTTTTCACTTTCGTCATCTAACTTCTTTCTTTTTTGATTAGGAATATGGGCATATACAATGCACCTAAAAATCCTGAGATATCCAACCGTTGGCTTGCTACCACTCCATGCTTCATTTGGTGTTTTGAATTTTACACTTTTGTTGGACACCAGTTTAGTAAATAAACAAAATATAGAACTACTTCAGCCCCAAAATTTCTTGGTTAGTGCTTTCCTTTTACCATGCTTCTCGTCATATCAAGAATCATGCGATTTTTTCTTTCTTCGATGCCATTTTGTATATATGAAGATTTCAACTGATGAACGATTCCATGCTCTTTGCATGTTTCAAATAACTTTGACGTGTACTCACCTCCTCTATTAGATCTAAGTATATTTAAATATTGCCCACCTTGTTTTTCTATCATTACTTTAAACTCCTTAAATGTATCAAGGGCTTCTGATTTTTCTTTAAGAATATACACCCAACTTGTTCTACTAAAATCATCAATAAAGGTAATATAATACCTATTTCCACCAAGTGATGGTATATCAAATGGTCTAGCTAACTCTGAGTGAACAATCTTCAAAGTTCTTCTGGCTCTCCATGATTTTGCAACTTTAAAACTTTGCCTATGATGTTTCCCTTTGATGTATGCTTCACATAATTGATCCTGTTGATTAATTTCTAGAAGTCCCTTTACCATCTTTGTTTTTGATAGCAATTGTGGGCCACTAAACCCAAGACGATTAAATTATAAATGCCATAGTTATGATTCATCTTTAATGACAGACTTCATAAACTTCAGTATTCCTGACTGAATATCAAGTGTGAAAAGACGGTTCTCTATCATATCAACTTTAGCAATTAATTCTCTACCTTTATTGATGATAAGAGAGCAATCTTTCTAGTGTATATCATACCTTTTTTTCTAAGAGCTAACCAAGGTGGATAATATTGCTTCTTAATGCATGTACATAATAAACATCATTTATATACCCCTTCTCTCTATTTTTTAAGGTAATCATAAGCTTACCTTTACCTTTAATTGGAATTTTTGATGAGTCATTGAAAGTAACTTTTCCTTGGACAGTCTCATCTAAATTTGTAAACAACTCCTTTTGCATATACATGTGATTGCCAGCACTAGTGTTAAGATTTGAAACAATTTTCTTGCACTCTTCATTTCCTTTATATGTTAAGAAAATCGTCAATTCTGCATCTTTATCTTCTGTTGCTACAAAATGATTTGTTTCCTCCCTCTTAAGGGCTGATCTCCACTCGTAGCTAAAGTAGCCATATTTGTTATAGTTATAACATTGCACTTGTGATTTATTGCCTCACTGTTGAAAACCGCCTCTTCCTCAGTTTTGACCACGACCATATATTTGATAGCCTTCATTTGTTTGGCATCTTTCAAAAGATTTCCTACCACGTCCTTGTCCACCATGTACAATTCTATAGGCACCTTTGTAGCTACCTCGATTTCGTCTGCCTTGTTCACAATTGCTGCTAGTTTGATTGCCACCAATAGATAACTTGCTTTGCAAAGCTTATTCTAAATCATCAGTATTTTCATTTTGGATCATTCTCAGTTTATATGCTTGAAGAGAGCCTATAAGCTCATCAATAAAGATTAGTGACAAATCCTTTGATTCTTTAATGGCAGGGACGATATACTCAAATTTCTTGTCAGTGAATGTAAGAGTTTTTCCATCACCCTGACTTCATTAAGAACTTCTCCATTTCTTTTCATCTTGTTTGCCACCGTTTTCAGATGACTATCATAGTCACTAACCTTTTCGGAACTTTGCATTTTTAATGTTTCAAATTCAACTCTAAAAGATTGGAGTCGTACCTTTTTAGCTTTTTCGACACCTTAAAGAGATTTTTGTAAAGTTTCTCATGTGTCCTTTTATGTTTTTGCATCTGATATTTTTTAAAATGTTGATTCATCAAGTCTTTGAAAGATAAAAACAAGGCCTTCTTGTCCTTCGCACGTTTGATAAAAGATGCTTTGGCGGTCACATCTTTAAGCTCAGTGTAGCCCTCTTCAACAATCACCTACAAATCTTGTGATCCGAGTAATACCTTTATTTGGATGCTCCAATTTCTGTAATTTGTCTTCGTTAATTTTAAAATTTGAAGCTGAATTATATTGGTCATTTTTCACGTTTTTGAAATGTAATTATGAACCTGAATCTGATACTATTTGTTGGAAACGAAATAGACCAACTACTAAAAATCAAACAACAATATATATTTATAAAACATTTAGTTGCAACTCTTTTTCTCTGCTTTTTTTTCACTTACAAAAACATTTAGCTAATAAATAACTACAAGGGTCTTTTATAGTCATCAACGGCCATTTATGCACTGGCTCAGACAGCCACAAAGACAGCTAACAAAAACAGCCATAATAAATGAGTTTTACAGCTAACAAAAGTAAAAGAAAATAGCTATACTCAACTGTTCTATCTAGGAAAACCCGTACGAGACCTATTCGAGCTTGTCTTCTAACACCTTTTATAGTTTTCAAAACAAATTAATTATTAATTAATTTTCTAAGCATATTTGTAAATGTCAAGAAAAAAGTAAAAGTAATTCAACAATCAAGAAGCTGTCTCATTAAAAATAACGAAAATAAAACGATAGGCACATGTTACCTAATTGAGAAATAAACCCTGAAAACGTCGTCGCTGAAAAATCGACTTGATCGAAACTGAACTGGTAACATTATTGATCTCAGTACTTCTGTCTAAGACATCTCAAAAGTGCCCTTCAACTTAAACAAAAATTTTGCTGGCATTGCATTCCTTTGGTTCAGACGTAAACTTCCACAGTCAATTAGCTTTTTTCATGTTCCTAAGTACAAAGAAAAGAAGCAAATACATATTTTTACATGAACAAAATTTCATGGCTTAGTATGACATCATTCGCAAGATAGGAACTATGTCCATAACTCATTAAACCCACATCAACTTCTAGCAACAGCTTTTGGTCCACGAATATACTTGATTGCTTAAGAGTTTCATCTGCCTTCTAGTTTGATCATATTATTTGTATCTCTCAATCTTCTGAATAGAATACTTCAACTCCTTTTGAATGTTGAGCCTTGATGGTGATAATACAATGTCATTCCAAATTGAACCAACTCCACAAGCTGGGTTTGGGAACTTGTAAAGTTCAAAAATGGACTCTGCTTTCTCGTTCAACCTGCCTACCCTCTTCAAACAGTCTATTTCGTCTGGATCAACCAGCAGAGTCCTGTCTCTCTCTTTCCACCCTATCAACTTCACGGTTATTTGTAGTGTTAGTATCCAAATAACAAAAGTTCCATTTACTAACTACAATGTAAACATTTTCTATCAAGTGATTTATGTAGAAACTTATTTCTTCTACAGCAATATTTTATAATTTTTATACAAGCTTCTAATAGCCATAGAGGTTTAAGGATTTACATTTTCGGATGGTTGAGTTCAAAATCTAACCTATGCCAATTTCGCACCATATAACCATGCTACTTTTACTCAACATGCATGATTTAATGCTTAATGAAATTGGACATGTACCTTAGGTGGGCCGTCCAAGGCATTTGTGCAATACAACCTAGCAGTATCAACCAGTTGACAGTAGGTAGAAAAAGCATTTGCAAATCTCTTGTGAGAATTTAACTGTGACCTCACTCTTACAGCTCTTCTACACATTATAGCTCTCCTGCAATATGTCTCATAGTTGCAAGTTAATATATTATCTTTTTAATCCTTTCGAAGTGATTCGTCACAAACAATTGAAGTAAGGACATTTATATAATATTTTTGTAGTCTCCTACTTACCTTATGCCTCTGACAACGGCTAAATAAGCATCACAAACAACCCCAACTAGCTCTATCCTGTATGGCTTTCTTTTTTTGCTTCCTTCCTGTAGTGGTTGTTCTTCATCAATTTGTTCCCAATAGTTCTCAGTCACAGTTCCATCATCAGCTACCCTGTAACCAGCTCCCATTCTATAGCGTCGTCGATGAACGTTTCTTGCCATTGTTACTGTTTGAACAACAAATGGTACCCATGAGAGTGTACCATCCATAATCACGTCTCGTCCTTCATTCAGTGCTGTCACCAAGAGAGAAGATGCTGCATCTGTGGATGATTGATGTACCTGTTTGAAACTACTTGTGTTAGCAGCATCTAACAAAATGAGTTGCTTTAGGAATTACACCGGTCCAATTGAAATAAGCACACAAAAATTATTTTATATTATTTTAACTGACCTTGTGAGTCTCCTAAATTCATTCAACTCTTGTATAAGAATCTTATATATAATTTGATTATTCTTCACTTTGCATGAGTTATGGCTTGATACATGTTATTGATGATATTTCACAAGAAATCTGATGCTGCATGATTGTTGGACAAACATAAGGTCGTATGTTAGGCTTGAAAGAATCATGATCTCACAAGTTCAGCTGTTTGGATCATGTCAACATGTCCTTTAGAGCTTAAAGCTCTGTAGATAACATCTGATTCTTTAAAAGCATCTGCTTCAATAATCACTGCATTTGCTGCTGCTCCTGCCCAAAATGGCCTGTTTCATCAAAAATAAAATTTTCTTTTGTTTACAACTTAAAATGACATTGAATCTTTTAGACATAGTTGGTGCA
This sequence comes from Erythroxylum guanchezii, assembly GCA_025629825.1. Lineage (NCBI taxonomy): Eukaryota > Viridiplantae > Streptophyta > Magnoliopsida > Malpighiales > Erythroxylaceae > Erythroxylum > Erythroxylum guanchezii. The sequence goes on from JAOTAX010000198.1 coordinate 44,570,942, forward strand.
TAAAATTCTTTAATCTATTGTAGAAATTTGAAATGCCCCTATAATTATTGTATAGTTCTCTTGTTTTAAAAATGATTATAAATGTTTGAAGGACCTAGGTTAATTATTGATTAGAATATAATTTAGGTTGAAACATGTTTAAAAACTTCCAGTAATTCTAGAAATTAATTGCAAATCTTCTAAAAAAGTTGTAAAAGATAATCTCATAAAGCTTGTTCTTCATGTTTCCGAGTAAAAAAATACATTGAAGTCAGCCATCAATGAATTTTGAGTGCTGCAATGATGTTTAAAAATGAAATTAACAATTCGTAGATTATACTCACTCTTTGATGATGTCTTTAAGAACAGTGCTTTTCCCAGCTCCCATGCCACCACCCATGAAGAGGAGGACTGGACTTCTGTCACTATGTGCCACTGGAGCCATTACCTCTGTACATTGTGAGTCGTCAGTTGATCCATGTCCCATTGCTTTCATTTCTTCCACTAATGTATTGAACACTCTAGCAACCTTCAAGTCTTTTGTTACCCTCTCAAATCTTTGTTCCCTATATCAGAAACATAAACTTTTACACTTGCTGGGTGGATGATTATGTCAATAGTAGCTCACAGTTACAATCATTTAATTGATAGTGTTAAGACCACTTCATTTTGTCTGTGTTTCACAATAGCAAATGTCTTAAAAACAAAAACAATTGTAGTCGATGTTCTACCACGTATAGTTCTGAAATTTCTATTATTCATAACAACATTTTATATCTAACAGTAACAGTATAGTTCGTACCTAGTTGCTGCCATGACAATGTTTTTGAGTTTTCTTTTAGGTTCCAAATCTGCACTCAGTACCTGAGATTAAATGGTAGACGAGCAATAAGTGCACAATAAAAGAGCATTGCTAAGAGAAAGATTAAAAAGAATCTCTTGATAGGGAAAAAAAAAGAAGAAGAAGAAGAAAAAGAAGCATATATTGGTTGATGTACCTGGGAAATCAACAGATCTGCATGGCTCCAATGGAATGCGAAGTAACTAAGAATACATCTTTCAAGCTCCTCTAAGAGCTTTACGAAGAGTGAATCTGCATCAGGTTCATCAGCAAAGTAGGAATAGATATCTTCTTCACACCCTTGACACTTTTGGATATATTCTGCTGCCAACTTGCTAAGATGTGGACATTGTCTCTTATCCACAAATCCCATTTGCCTCGCTGCACTCATGATTAAGGAAGAGATTATAGATTAAAATGATATGATCATTTTGATACTATTTGTGTATGTATTATTGAACCATTAGAACAGAATATCATATTTATACGTCAATTAAACATTCCTGCATGTATCTATAAAAATTCGAACCCCGATAGATGGGAAGAAGATATTCCTACCTTCTTTCCTCCCATAAGATCAAAACTCTAATGGTTACCAAACTGAGTTATTTACAAATACATTACCTACATAATGAGGAAAACCTTCAAGCTTCTCAGCACGACCGGCTTGTGAGGGTCTTAATCGTGGAATGATCTTCCGATGTCTTAATTTTCGGATACGGTAATACACTGTTGCTGCAATGATCAACCCAATTGTAGAGGCTACAAAGATCTGTGCCAAATTTGGTTTGCTATTATGATGTGAAGATGATTCAACGACAAGGAAAGGAAGCTTCAAGGAAGATTTGATGAATGCAGCAAAAATGGAGGTAAACAAGAATATGGTGACCGGTTTTCTCCCTTTACGAGGCTTACCTTTCTGCATGTTTCAGAGTTCCAAGGATGAGACTTTTCCGTTTGATTTGGTAATTTGAGAATTGTGGACAAGTTTTCCATTTGCTTTTCCTTGATAGTTGCATCATGATGGTTATATATGTTGATAACAGAAGCCACGAGGGATATACACCTTCAATATCACTTGGACAATTTAGCGGTGACACTTGTGATTATATCATTTGTTTCCAAATACCCATCCTTAGTGCACTTTACCACCATTTGTTGGTCTCTACTCGGTTGATATATATATATTCGTAATGCAATTCTTTGGGAGAATATGAATTAGAAGTGACTGATTAACGTAAAACTTTGGAGTACTACGTACAAAGTGATGCCTGTATCCTTACCAACATTTATATTCTTATCAACATTTGATAATTCTAAAGTTCTAATTTGTAAACAACGAATTGCAATTACGTCCTTGATAGTTGTTAAATCTTCTGATCCTCAAGTTCCCATTTTGTAGCTCTTTCTAGAGTTTTCTCTTTAATTTATCTGTTTTTCTATCTAGCCCTCCAAATCATTCCCTTTTCAAAATTACTCTTTTCTTGAATGTGAAATATAAAGATGTCTTCTTTTCTTTTAATTAATGAAGAGTGTTATATAAATATATATAATATTCGTTCAGCTCGAAAAATTACAATCTTTTTAGTCCGCTACTTTAATTTTGCCTTTAATGAAACCCTTTTTGCTTTAATACTTCTTTTGTAATTTAGGGTCATTAATTCAATCCATTTATATCAAAATAAAGGAAAAAAAAATAAGCGCACCTATGTATATAAATATGTTATTTTAATTTTATTAAATTGTAGGTACATCTTATTTAAGTCTGCGTTGAGTAAAACTTTTAATTTACATAATAACTACTAAATTATATATCGAATAAATTATTTAAAGAATCAATGAATAAAATTAAGTGAGAAGTGTAATTTATTTGAAGCTCCAAAATCTTAAGACCAAAAAATTAAATCAATTAGTTCGTATGAAGCTGAATATAAAATCTAATACATGCTGCCATTTACAAGTATTACCGCTTTATAAGTTCGACTTATCGATTACTGCTATGCTTATATGCATGTTAGATGACTATCTTTCAATTATACCGAAATTTCAATATGGCAAGTGTTATATTTGCCATTGGAAAATTCATTTGATAGAGGACTATTTGGATAATTTCCAAGAACTCCAACTTGCTTCTTTCCATTCTCCTCTTCTTCTCTATTTTCGCTCAGCAATTTAGCAACAGTTTATGTTTACATATTGCAGGTGTTTAGATCAAATTAATAAGTTAACACGTACAAATAGAAACTACATTTCTTCATATCGAAAAGTGCATGTCCTTAATCTGCCTTACAATATGATTTTTAGAGAGGAGGATGTATTCCCACGTCTGAAATCCTGCCAAAGAAGAAGAGTATTGGCAACTATAAGTAGGAGAAAGGTTGGTTATATTCCATCCTGAGTTACAGTCGAGTTACAAATAGGTACATTGCATATTATTGTCGTGAGACCCATAAAATTTTTAATCTAATTTCATAATGTTGCAAGAGTATATAAAGTCAACTGTTTGTAGTTGTAATCCTTTGAAATCTTGATAAAATTTAAAGTTAGAGGAATTGTTTGATATTTATAGAAATAGGCAAAAATTACAATTTATCATTAACATTTCACAAAATACATATCTAAGTTGGTTTCTAATGTTAACTATTGTTTCAGTTTATTCCTTAATATTTACAAAATAGAACAATTAGCACTTTGAAGTGTCATTCTATAAGGTTTTTGGTAATTGAATGTGACGACTTTTATAAAAACACACGTAGTCTACTATATTAGCCAATATGCCTACGTGTTCTAAATTTTTTATTTTGTAAGATTTTATGTTTAAAACTTTTTAAAACCAAAAACATATTTTATTATTTAATTTTTTAAAACAAAAAAAATCATTAAACATCAAATTTACGGTAACCTCTTCCTCTAATCTTAGAATCCTCTTCTTCCAATCTTCAAAGTCATTGAAACCAATCCCCTCTATATGCACTACGCTACTCTTGCCTCTCATAATCATTTCCTCGGTTATGCATTATTTGTGTTCCTGAATTTCGCTAGTAAGAGTGTAAAACCTTTTTGTGGGATTAAGTTAAATACCCAATTTATAGGCCTGAAAAGGCTAACTGCAAAATGTTAGTTGCTTTGAGTAAATATGATATAGTTGCTAAAATATCACATTGTTGAGCTAGTCATAAGATAAAAGTTAATTGGTTTCGATGGTTAATGTACTAATGATAAATCAATGGAGTGTATAAGAGGGAAGATTAAATGGGAGAAGTTGGCTGCTATGGCAAGGGCAACAAAAGATGAAAAAGAAATGAGACCTTATATTTTCAGTCTAATTAACAAAAGATTCCCTTAAGGATTCTTTGTCCAAGTTTACTAAAAGGAGTGAAAACTAGAAAGCACGTTACGAGCCCAAAAGAATTCTAATGATAGGCATGAAATTAGATATAATTGTAAAAGTGATTTTAACACTAAATCTACTTTTTTCAAGAGCAAATATTTGTATAGTGAAGTCATTTCCTAATATGACAAACAAGCATAAAGCATCTACATCTAAGCATAAATATGTGTATAACACATCCAACAAGGTTCAACTTGATAACAAATATCATGCCTTCATATATGGCTCATAACCTAGGCATAAAGTTCAATACTCTTAGGGAACGAATAGGGATAATTTTTATGATAACATGAAAACCTATTCACACTCATATAGAAACATACATCATGATTTCATTCATAGTAGACACCATACATATAATTATGGTAGAAAATTTCACTATCCTAGAAGTTCAATGCAATTAATGTCTAAAGAAAACCTCCTCATTATGTGTACACACATAAACTTCCAAACAATGCATTTATGCATCATCATTATGCATATAACATGGTATATCATTTTTGTGGTAAGTTTGGACATATTGATAAAATTTTCTTTATTAACCAAAAAATGTTACGCAAACCTTTGAAAGTGTGGGTTGAAAGGAAGACTGAATGAAACAATCAGGGAACTAAGCTTATTTAGGTTCCTAAAACATATGATTGAAATATTAGGAGGAGTAAATGGTAAGAAGTAGAGATAGTAGATATTGAATTTAGCATTATTTCTAAACTTTATATTTTTTATCTTGATGAATCTAACATTCTTGCCTCCAAGAAAGTCTTAAAGATATTGTTGTAGGATATGGAGAATTTAACTCCTAAAATTGGTGATGATTATTTAATTTTGAATTATGAATAAGGTATTTTTAAAGTGTGAAGTTTAGTATCTAGAATTAGAGACTATATGCAAAATAATGTCACCAAGTTAGAATTTACATCAATTGGGTTATTATTTCTCTAAACTTTGGAATAAGGATAAATCTTGTTTAGTTAGAGGAAAATTAGTTTTGTTTAACTAGAATTCTTTTGTATAATGCCCTTTATATTGTAAAATTATGTTTTTATTGATATTTAGTTGGTTGATATGTGTTTTAATATTATTTTGTTGAAGATTTGATAATTTAATTTGAGTTTTAAAAATGATTCCTTAAGCTATCTGGCTAGCTGGTCAACCAGTATATTTAAAATTCAATCTTTTTTGCTTTTTAATGAGTTTGTTGGTTTTCTGGTTGCATATCTGGTCACCCAATCCCATTGGTAAACCAATTTCCTTAAGTGGTCAGCCAATGTTCCAATATCTGACATTCTCTTTTTTCAATGAGTTTGTTCTTTATTTGGTTGAGGATTTGGTCATCCAATTACTCATACTGATTGATCAACATAGCTCTATGGTCAACTAACATAGCAAGTTCAAAGAAAAATTTTAGCCTCATTTTTGCCTGTCCAAAATTGTTCCGCATATCCTATTCGAAATAAACTTTGGTCAACCAATATAGTCTTGTGATCGACCAATTTTCATGATCTAAGGGTTTTCTTCTTTTTTTAATCTTTTATCTATTTTTCCTCCAAAATCCCATATGATTAACTTTTTTCCTTGAAAAATGTCAAACCTTATTTTATTCTTACTAGAATTGCATGAAATTGAAATTTTTTATTTTTTAGTTTTAAATTTGGGAATTTTTCAATCTTTTCTTAATTAAAAGTTAACTTTTAAAATTGATGCCTTCATAGTTAAATTGTCAAAGAAGTTAAGGTTGTTCCCCTTTGAGTTATATCGATATATCTTTAATTTTGTTATTTTGGCCACTTGTTCATATTTCTATTTATGAAATTTTAGGTCTTTCAAAATTACACATTCTTTTATGAAATTGATTGTTGAATATTACAATTATGTTTTATTTGTTACAATTCTAGCCTATAATTTTTTGAGAACTTGCCTTTCGTGTTTTTAGTTGAAATTTTCAACTTAGACATCAAAAAATTTTTGGGGAATTTTCAAATTAGACACAATTAGGGATATCTCTATAAAAATTGACCTTTTGTTTTGAATTTGACAAGCTTGATCAAATTCATCTTTTGAACTAAGTTAGCTTGATGCATGACACTTTACATTATGCATTTTTTTTATTTCCTTTTGATGATTCCAAAAAAGGGAAGAAAGTTTGGTGATATTAGATTTACGAGAAGTGATGAAATTTAGGAGAAGTTATTTTTTTGTTATCTTTGTATTTATTGCATCTTGTACTTTATGAGACATATTTGAGTCAACTTTTGTTATCTTCATGGATATTTCTTTATCTTTTGTTCTTGATATTGAATTATGATTTATGCATAAATTAAGGGGAAGCTAATCATTATCTTGATAGCAGATTATGTGCTTAACTTCATTATTATTATTTAATATCACAAATATTTTGTCATCATTGAAAAGGGACAAATTGTTGAACCAAAGGAGGTTCTAATTAATGTTTTAATGATAACAAAACATAACTACTACTAATATGTTTATTATTTTGATGAAAAGAAATATTAGAACAAAACGAAACCATAAATTCAAGAAGATAGTGTATGAAGTTGATTAAGAGAAGTTGAAGTTTTTAACTGATGAAATGAGGATCGAAATAAGAACAAATGGAGATCAAGGCCTATAATTTATGAAGTTAATAAAGAGAAGACAATGTTTGTAACTGATGAAATGAAGATCGAAACAAGCACAAAAGGAACATCGAGGTCATTTCATATATTGTATTATTATTTGTAAGCCCACTTTATAAATTTGATGATCCAAAAGGCTTACCATGCATAATCATTTTATGTTACTTCATTGCATGATTCTTTACATTCATCATGAGGAATTGAATCTTTTGATTTTAATAGAAAAGCCTATTGATCTTTGAAATAATCTTTGTGGAATATTTTAGAAAGTGTTTCAATCATATTTAAATTAAATAAATTAGTTTTAAGCATTTGAAGTTGTTAAAAATTCATGTTTTTTGGATGATCGGTAGACCTATATGAGTTAGTGGTCGACCAATATAAGTTAAAGTTGTTAAATTTGATGTACCAAGAGTTTGTAGCAACATTGGTTATATATTGGTCAACCAATTACCATATTAGTTGACCAATATGTGTACTGGTCAACCAATATTCTAACAACTAGTGAGTCAGGTGCTATAAATCCATATTAGTTGGCTAGTATAGCATTAGTTGACTAGTATGCTAAACTAGTCAACTAGTATACTGTATATAACCATTATAACGGCTAGTTATTGGCTCTGACGAATATTTTAGGTCTTAAAACACTATAAATAGGTGTTTTCTCATTAGTTTTAGCATCAAGAAAGTTTTGAATATTATATACACACATTTCAAAGAGTTTTTCAATCATTTGAGCATCATTGTGTCACATTTGTGCGAGTGGGTCATTTTGAAGTTATCAAGTGAATAAGTGAGATATTTTTAAATTATAATACTTTGGTGGGTTATTGAATATTGTACTTGGGGTGATTCAAGTGGTATTAAGGTTTCTCTTTACCTTAGAAGAAAATTGTAAGAAGGGTTCCTCTTTACTAAAAAAGATTGTACAAAGGTTATTCTTTACCTTAAAAGAAGAATTATGGTAGAATTCTAATAAGAGTCTTTGGAGTACTTGTGTAGACCCCTTTAGCTAATACTTGTATAAAATCATCACGTGATCACATCAAATAAATTAAAAATCAATTAAAGAATTGTATTAAAGGTTCTAATGCAATCTATGAGTATGTAATTTATCAAGGATTGAGCTGATGAACTTGCTCTTCTAGAAAAATCCATTGATGAAGAGGATCTCATTAATAAGATTCTTAATGATTTTGACCATGAATATAAATACATTGTTGACAAGGTTAACGTTTGTTAAAGACTTATCTCTTTTGTTGAAATTCATAAAAAATGAATAAAGAGGCATCCCTTTAACAATCATAAATGCCACTATTATCCTCTTTAGCGTTAGTCATAGGCTTGGAAATTAAGCCAGGGTCTAGTATGGCCTAGTCCAAAGCTAATGAACTCTCATAAGTTTACCAATTTTTAGGTTGAGTTTAGAATTCTTTTAGTTTTCAAGTTTTGAGTTGGGTTCAGACTCATACTCTATGGCCTGCCATGGCCCAAAGCCCTACTATATATATATATATAAGAACCCATTTCACTTCTTCTACTTCCTTTTTCTTCATCATTGCCGACTCTCAGTCATAAGTCTTTCTTTAAATAACAACAACAAGTATATCATTCTCATCATCATCCATCTGTTGAAAGAATAGCAACATGCTTCTTATGTTTCTTCTTCTAAATCTTTGTTTTTGTGTTGTTTTATTTGTCTTTGTTTGCTTGTTATTTGACTTTCTTTTTTGTTCTCTCTCTCATATGCTCTTCTTTTCTCTCTTCGATTTTTCAAATATTTTCAGTGTTTTTTCTCACGTGATTATTCTTTTATTTTGCTCTCTTATGCTCACACTTCTCTCACAGTTCTCACTTATCCTCCTTATACTCTTTCTTTGTAATTTTTTCACATCAGTAGCTATCTCCTTATGTTTCTTCTCTTTCTTTATATGTTTTGCCTCCTTATACAATAAAAACAAATTATTATATATTTGGATTAGGATTATAGATTTGGCAATGGGTGGGTTAGGGTTAGAATAATTTGGGCTTTGGGTAAACTTTGAGCCACCCAAATTCTGATTAGGCTTGTGCTTAAGTGATATGATTTAGGCTTAATCGGGCTTTAAGCCACCTATAAAGGGCTTCAACTAGGCTCAGACAACCTTTGACCTAACTTAGCCTGACATATTACTAACCCTACTAAGCCAATGTTGTCAATCCTTGCAATAATAAATCTTAGTGACCATCTCCTCCCCTTGGGTATCATTCTATAACTACCTTCTATAATCAAGGATAGCAATCCATTACTCTTTATAATAATCAACCTACATTATATCCATACCTTAGGAATTTCTAAGGATATGATACTCAAGGGCACCCTGATAAGTAATGGTTCATTTTTGACTTATTGTTACAAAATTCTCATTAGCTTTACTATTAACATATTCATAATTTCTACACAATACTTCTCTATAACAATTGTGTGCATGTTATGCCTATTATGAGACCCTCATATGGCTACTCAATAATTGTGTGTTGCATTTTGTTATTGCAAAATTGAATAATCTATTGCTTCATACTCCTTATGTAAGGTCTGATGATGTTATGATTGGAGAAAACAAAGGTCTTCATATAATCTATACTACTTCCACATTCTTCTTTCTTATACTCGCACTTTTAATTTACACAATATTCTCTATGTGTGACATGAAAAAGAATCTTATTTCTATTTATCAATTTTGTAATAGTAATCATGTTTTGTTAAATCCTTACCCACTATATTTTTTTATGAAGGATTTAAACACGAGGGCAATCCTTTTGATAAAAAAAGCTAAAGATAGTGTTTATAAGTGGCTAACCTTTTCTCAGAAATTGTCTTCACTGCATGTTTTCTTTTATAGCATCAAAACAACTTCATTTAAATGATAGTTTAGATTACATCCAACATCCCCTATTCTTTAGCATATTATGTCTACATTTTTATCCTATTTTATGTCATAAAATTGTTATGGTATTGCATGTTAAGCAATAAAAGTTATAAAATTCGTTTCTCTACATCTACAATTATTTCATCTCACCCTTTACAATTATATCTTTTGATAATTAAACATCAAAATTTTACTCTAATGATGATTTCAAGTATTATATTATTTCCATTGATCATTTTACATGTAATGTATCATTACCCTTTAAAAAAGAAATCTCATGTTTTTTTATCTACTTCAAACTAGTAGTACAAAATCACTTCAAACGCTTCAATATTACTCTTTATTCTGATAATGATGGGAATTTCAAATGCTAGATCACTTTATATCTCTTCATGGTATTTCTCATCTCACCTCTCCTTCTCTTCTTCTCTATGAACACCATCATCAATATATTGTTGAAATTGAACTTTCTTTACTCACTCATGCCTTACTTCTATGTATATATTAAAACTGGTCCTTTACAATTGTTGTATCTCAGTTAAACTAATCTTGATTGTCCAAAAAACACTCTCCAATTGATTTCCATCTATGTTATTTCTTCCTATTACAATTGCGCCGCTTACTACTTATTTAACAGTCTCCCTTTTGCACTCGGATCTATCGCAATGCCCACCTTCAGTCAGCTATCCCATATACTCAATCAACCATACATCATTTAAAGCTCCTCATCTGATAATTTCCTACCACTCTCTCCAATTCCCTTTCCTTCAAAACCACCCATTAATACCAACATCATAACCACTCATTTTGAAAATCATATTCATAAACACATAAAACTTAACCATTAAATCAAACCATCAACCTAAATTGCACGTAATGTACCAAGCCCTCAAATATCTAAAATGGCATCAAGTTATATTTGAGAAGTACAGTGCTTTTATGAAAAATGGAACATGAGAACTTGTTTGACCTAATGTAACATAAGATATTATTAGTTTTAAATATATTTTTTGAATTAAACATTTACTTGGTGACTCTATTGATAGGTAAAAAGCACAACTAGTTACTAAAAGGTTCCATCTGTGCCTATAAAGTTGATTACCATGACATTCAATTCAAATGTCAAATTTACCACATTCACTTTGTTCTCAATATTGTTGCTAGTTGTAAGTGGTCTCTTTGTCAACTTGATATCAAGAAGGTCTTTCTATAAGGTCATATTTCTAAAGATATTGAAATAAAACAATCAACAAATTTTCTTGATCTTAAAAATCTCACACATATATGCAAGTTGTGTAAGGCTATATATAGCCTTCAATAAGCACCTAGGCTTAATATTAGGAGCTACAATAATTGTTTATAGCCTCTAGGATTACTAACTCTCATGCATATCAATCACTCTTTGTCTTTAATAACAATTGTAAGATATTATATCTTTTTGTTTATGTTGAGGAAATAACTATTACTAGATGTAATGCCACTACAATTCAAAAGTTTATTGATTTTATTAACCATAGATATTCTATTAAGATCGTAGTGACTTGACCTACTTTCTTGGGTTGGGATCATAAGAAAATGAAAATAGTGACTTGACCTCGAGAACCATATCTTATGACATCAAACTTTATCTAAGCCACTATTCTAATTATTCATACATCCCTATTTTTTTCAATTTGTAACCATGTATCCAAAGATAGGTACGGAATAAGTCACAATGAGGCTTTAATAAAAGAGAACATTGATTAAGGATTGAAATTACTACTGCTTTTAACAATTTACTTCTCTCTCAATAAATTATACCACAAATCTTCTCACTCGCACAAATATGGATGAGTCCAAACCTATCGCCACTCCACTCCACCTACCACTAAGCTAACACTTACAACTCATTTTGAATCTACATCAACATATCTTTTTGAATACATAATAGTTATTAGTAATCTCTATTACCTAAGTCTCACTTGCCTTGACATAGCATATGATGGTAATAAGTTATCTAAATTTATGCATCGACCTACTACTGATCATTGGACTGTTTTCGAGCATTTGCTTCATTATGTTTGGGATACAATTTATCATAGCCTTACCTTATGCCATCGCACATGTTTATTTCTTTATACCTTTTTTAAAAATGATGGCTGGCTTGTAATAAGGATGACTATACCTCCACCAATGCTTATATTATTTATCTTAGTCGCAATATGATATCTTGGTTCTCTAAGAAAAAACTATAGTTACACACACCTCGATTGAATTTAAATATCATTCTATTGCTACCACATCAGATACATTAGATTTGTTCTCTTTTGGCTTAGCATAGAATTTGTGCTCATATTGCTCCAATTATCTATTGCAACAATGTTGAAGCAACTTATTTATATTCTAATCATATGTTCCATTCACATATAAAACATATCATAAGTGATTAGTATTTCATTAGGGATTAAGTGTAGAGTGGAGTTCTATATGTCCCTGATATATCCTGAGACGATTAATCTTCTTTGTATTTGCTTTCAATTTTTGAAGACCAAGATTAGACTCTATAAGAGCTCCATCTTGAGATGGCACACTAGAGGAGTCAATTTATTATTTGTTTGATTATTTAATCACTTAATTAGTATCCTAATTCAATTTTGTAAATAATTTGAATTGAAAACAAATCCTATTGATTAAGATAACTATGTCGATTTAGAATATTTGATTGATTACAATCTCATAAATTTAAGTAATAATAAATTAGTGGATGAAGTCGGAAGTTTAATAGGTGGAACAAGTGAGGCATGGAGATGCCCCACGATTGAGTTTGTGAATCTGGAATTCACGTTTTGTTCTGGAAATACGAAATGCACGCCTCTGTTATTGTTTATTTATGGAAAACTCCCTTTTCTCTTCAATCTTTTGGAAACTCAATATCAATGTTTGATTTTGTTTGTGTTTTGACTGTGGGTTCTGAAAATTAACTCTGCGTTTGTTAAGTGGCTGCTGAAGAACGGATGTGTTTCCTTTTGTTATTACGGCTACTGGGTAACAGAATAAGCAAGAGGCAATTTTCTTTTTGTGTTGTTGTGGGTCTCGAGGCTGTTGGCTGGAGAACGTTAGTTTGTGGAAATTGTTGATATTGCTTGAAACTTTCTAGCGGTGATCTTGTGTTCTGGTTTCTGCGTCTGCCTGTTGCCTGTGTTTATTTGAAAATCACCAGGGATTGGACCACCACTGGTGAATTATTGAATCGCTCACCAGCGACAGTTCGCTGCTGGTGATGGCTTCATACTAGTGGCGTCGCCACTGGTGAAGCCTGGAGAGGGTTTATGAAACCCATGTGTGAAGCAGACGGTGGGAGGAGGCGGCGATGGACATCGATGGCGAAGTGAGGCTTCACTGGTCAATGGCGACGTCGAGGAGGCGTTGGTGGTGAGGAGCCTCAAGTGGCAGAAGCAAAAGCAGGAGGCAGATTTAGAGAAGCTTGTAACCGGTGACAACAACAGAGGAAGAACCCAGGCGGTAGCAGAGGCGTAGAATCAAAATGAGGGGTGCGTGTGCGACACGCGCCCCACTCAGAATACAATTTATAGGGTGAGACGTTGTCGCACGCGCCAAAGCCCCTTTAAGCCTTTTTAATTAAATTTGTTTTATTAAAATTAAGTAAGTTTAAATCCCTAATAATTTTTAGAAAAGGCATTTTCTAATTGTTTGAAATTTGTTTTCAAAGGGATATTTCATTATCCTTAAGAATTAAGTTTAATTTTTCAAAGCATTGAATTATTCAATTATATTAATTATCAATTCAATTCTAAATTTAAGATAATTATTTTTCTTAATATGATTAAGGTTAACAATTATATTGATTACTAATTAATTTTTAAAAAGTAGTTTTTAAATTAGAATTATAATTTTGATTATATTGAAATTAATTAATTAAAAATATGGTTTCTAAAATTATAATTAATTAGTTTCAATTAGATTGAAATTAATTGATTAGATTCCTTAAAATTAAGAAAATTGTTTTGTTTCTTAATTAAATATATTTATTTCAATTTGATTGAGATAAATTAAATTCTTAATTTTATTTGTTTAGATAATTATTATTTTATTTATTTATAAATTATTTCTTTATTTATAAATAATAAGTTTCATGATTTATTAGAAAGGATATTATCTTGATTAAAATTTAAAAAATGTTTTCATTTATTTATCAAGGAAAGGAGCTTTCTTTAATATTTAAAGAAAAGTTTTCTAATTTATTAAGAAATCAATCTCTAAATGAATAACATAAAGGACTTTCTTAATTAAATTTAAAAGTGTTTTATTTAATTTTGAAAGTAGTTTTCTTTTAATTTTAGAAAATAATTTTATAATTAAGGGAAAATAATTTCTAATTAGATTAGAAATAGTTTTCTTATTGTATTAGAATGTGTTGCTTGTATAATTTTGAAAAAGATTTTTTTCTAAATTATAATAAGTAAGAAGAATAATTTATTGAAAATTGTTTTTAATTAAATTTTGTTAAAGGAGTCAAGATAAATTAGAAATAGTTTCCAATTGGATTTGAAAATTACTTTCAACTCAAATTAAATTTATATTTGGAATAGGAGTTTAAGTTATTTAGAAATCAATGGTTATAATCTAATTTAATTTTTTCAAAAAGTTTTAAATGTTATTTTTAATTATGAAGATCAATAACTAGAATCAAACGAAGCTTGATATTTTATACATATAATTTTAATATGAGTGCATAAGTTGCATACTTTATTTATATGGTTGATATATATATATATTGGATGCATGATAAATTGTATGTTTTATATGTGTGATATTTTACATGTTATTTGTATTTGATGAGACAAATAAAATTAAAATCCCTCGTTAAAATATTAAATACATGTTGAGAATGTAAATGTTGCCTTCCATTATTATAAGAATAAACTAGAGTTCTGTGTATTGTAGGCTTGTTGAGCAAACTCAAGACCACTTCAACCCGAACATGTTTAGACTTATAATAGTGGGTTCTACTTAATTAAATTTGTGTGATTTGGATGAGCAAACTCATGATCACATAAATTTAGAGGCAAGGTTATGAATGACACATAAGATATGCTTTGGCAAGAGTTGCCATCTAATGAATCTAAGAGTCATATGAGATGTGATTGGTAAAGTTATTTTCTACCTAATTTAGGTTCAGTTAGTTTGTTGAGCAAACTCAAGATCAACCATAGCCCACTAGAAAGATTAAAGTAATCTTTTCAAATAGTAGTGAGTGCTAATATTTCAAATAAAATAGTGGGAGTAACCAAATGCATGATTAAAGTCCTAATCTTATTTGGTAGTCATAACATATAATTAGTTACTTGTTTCTCTTATACTTATGTTTTGTTCTTAGTGGAATTTACCTTATTTAATACAGTTGATACTAAGTTAGTGAACCCAAGTTCTTAGACATAGGATATGTTTAAGAAGTGTTCTCAAAAGTTAGATAGAAAATTGTATGTCCATTATGTTATTATGCTATAATATCTGTTAAGGATTTAGAGACAAAGTTTTAAAGATATGTCAAAATCATATAGATGACAAAATATATTGACATTTTAAGTTGACTAATGTATCATAAACTTTGATGAAAACATGTAAGATGTTTGTCAACACCATGATAGCAAAATGCAAAGGGTTACATAAAGTAGAGTTAAAAGATAAAGTACCTTCTTGAAATTGTTCCACTTAATTTAGCCTACTAAAAGCATAATTGTGGACTACAATTAAACGCTTTGTTATAGAATGATAATAGTTATCATTAAAAGAAAATAATTGCATGATTTTTCTTGCTTATATGTGATATGATAAAGATCATATGTATTTCTAATTCATGTTTATGAGCATTTAATAATGAATTAAGATTCAACATTATTGTAATATTCAATGCATGTTTAGAAATAGAATGTTAAGTAAAAGTAGTTGATCCAATTTTATAGAAAGAGTTTGTGTGTATTGGATTAAAGGAGACTTATGCTTACATAAGTGGTTAGAATTAAAAGTTGGATAACCGAGATTATCCTTTTGTATAATATTAGTTAAATCAACATAACAGGAATCATAAAGTTACATACTAGGATATATGTATCCTTTTGATTATGAATCGTATGGAAGTTGTATAGTTATAGAATAACCAAATCAACATTTAGTGAAAGAATGATGATCATATTGAATTGTTAAATCTTATATATGATGTATTGGATGGAATAACAATTCATAAAAGGATGATACTTATATTTCATTATACTACTAATGATTTTATGAGATATAGTCATATGTATTAAATGAAATAACGATTAAAAATTTTGAAAAGTTCAAATTGTTTATATTGAAGAAGAAATTAAGCATTGAGATTGCTGAAGCACTTTGATGAGATCGTTGTGGTGAATTTTATGTTTTAGATTATCTATAGGGAACGAGATTCTTTGGTAAATACCTTTAGGCCTTGTTTGGTTGACATGGATTCTTGTTTAGGAAAGTAATCTTTTTTCTAAAATTTATATTATCACGTTTGGTTAATTTTTTTGAATAGTTAGGAAAGTAAAAACTTTTTCAATCTAGGGAAAGTAGTAGCACTTTACTTGGATTTTAAATCTCAGCACCTCCTTGGTATTTAGATTACTTTTCTCAGGAATTTATCCTAAAAAATATATTAGTCAATTTTCTCCTTGTTTCTCTCTCAACTCTACAACAACTCTTTTATAAAACCCACCTTCTATTCAACCAATTTTACGAATAACGTACCGGACTTAGTACTGGATTGGGTTCTAGTACAGTATTGTACTAGTACTGGTTAATACCGAGTATTGTTTCGAGTAATTTTTAAATTTATAAAATAGTTTCTAATTTTTTTTAAATTACAAAATAGTCCAGTGTCATATTATACTGTTGGACCGTATGTTTTTAACCATGCTCCCAAAAATCATAATAATAAATAATAATCACAATTTAAATTTAATTTTTAACTTCATAATTATTAATAAATATAATTAAATTTAAAATATATTTTTAAAATATATAAATTTTAAATAAATTTTGATTTAATAATTAAAAATATAAAATAAATATTAGTTTATAAATAATAATTTTTAAATTATTTATTTTAAAAATAAAATATTTTTATGAATACTTTATTAATAAATATTATATAAAATATTAAAATAAATTTAAACAAAAATAATTTATTTTTAAGTTTTATTTAATTTACAATTATTATTAGTAATAAAAATATTTATTATTATTTTAGAAACAAAAATTAAAAATTCATAATAATTATAAAAGTTGAAATAAATAAAATAACAAATAAAAAAACTTTGAAAAAAAGGGGGAAGGAGAGATAAGAGGGATGGAGGGAAATTTTAAATTTTTTTAAAATTTTGCAAAAAAAATTCCCCTATTTTTTAAAATTTTCGATATCGGTCGATATTTTGAATACCAGCGAGTACTATCCGAAATAGGTCGATATCGACCAGTATTCAAACCCGGTATAACTCACTCTTTATTTCGTACCGATTTTGGTCGAGTATGTACACGTACTCATAATACTGTCTTCAACTATTCTTATTGCTTTCATGTTAGTAGGATTTTGAATATTTTTGCTTAAAAGTTTCAATCGACAATCTTCAAGTTCATATTTTTCCTTATTTAACGATTTCAATTTTTATTTAGTCTATAGGGATATAATTAGAAACACAAGTCAAAATTAAGTTACATTCCATAAAATATTGTTGCATACCAAACAATATAATAAGAATCCACCTAACTTTCCTATTAGAATTCTTATAAATATCCAAACATGTGAATATCTTTACTTTTTATATGTTTATTTTCCAATGAATCATATTCCAAATTCACTTTACTTTCCTGCCAATCAAATGGGGCCTTACAACTAAATTCATAAGAGTATGGATTTATGTAATGAGTAAAATATAATACAAGATATTGTATGATGTAATATTATTTCTTCTATAGCTACGCCTAGTACTATAACTTACCTTCTTTAGTTCCAATTGAATCAATTAGCAAGATTTCATATTAGATATGAAACGCTAAGTCTTTGAAAGACTCAAAGTTAGTGATTCAAGGATATGATGCTTAGTTGAAGCGTATATATAATCCATTAAGTTTAGAACTAAAATAGGTAATAATAGGTTATAAGATATCTAAAAGGTTGGATATAATGTTACAGACCTATTGAACAAATTATTTGTTTAAATGTATGCTTATAGGAGAAAGGTTCTCAAGATAAGTAATGGGAGTAAGATGAAATTTGAAAAGTTCAAATCTCATGATAATACATCTAATTGCAACTATTGCCTTTATTGATACATTTGATGTATAGTTAAAAGGTATGAGGCGTTGAAAAATTCACTTTCATGATGAATTCAAAGAGTTTGTTTTGAAGATAATTATAAATTTATCATGTTTGCAAGAAGGTTAGTGGGAGTATAGTTGTACTCTATAATGGGAGGACGTGGAGACATTTTTCTCATAAAGAACAACAATTCTAACTTTCAATTGTTGTAAATATAATTGTCCAGGAACAACTCTTATTGGATATGAAAAAGGTAACAACTTAATTCTGGGAATTAGATCTATAGAGATAGATTGGATGTTGTTAACTTATTCTAAGTCCAAGTACATAGATAATATACTAAAGATGTTTAGTATTTGAGATATTAGATACTTGTGAAATATTAAAGATATCTATTACTCTATGTATAAGTTGCTATTTGAGTTCAAGATGATAAGGATATAATTTTAGAAGTAAATCATAATTAAGGTTTATTTACTTAAACAATATCATTTAGAATTGGAGAGGTTCCAATGTAGCAATTGGTTGCTAATTAAGCTATAATACATTTTTCATTTAGTGGAAATGATTAATCAGATTAATAAGTCCTTTAGTGAACTTGATATAGTTCTTTGCATTGTTTAAAACAATAATGTTACTGTAGAACATTAGAGTCATTGGGCATGCATAATGAGCTAATGTCTAATCAAAGATCCAAAAATGTGTTTAGGAAAATTTTCTTAATTATGATGATAATTACGATGGGAGTTGTAAAATTTAATCAAGTGCTCACTATAGAGAATCTTGTAGAATTTTCTCATTAAGTCACTGTTCTAGCAGTAGAAGAATCTTCATATGATAATATGGTATGAGATACTTAAACGATTGGCTTAGTGCAAGTGGGAGATTGTTGGTTATATCCTACAACCAATCGCTTTGGTTGTAATTTAGTAACAAATTATTTAAATGTATTCTTTATCTTGTACATGTTTAAATGTATATAATAAAGTTCATGAGATAATTGTACATTGTGAATGAAATTATAATGATATTATAATTATGAGATTCATATTGCATTTATGTATGATTCCTAAATGTCCCTAGTCATTATTCTATTAGGATTGGACATTAGTAGAACGTAAAAAGACTATCACACTTTTTTCCCTATGAAGGAAGTAGTCGATCTCATAAGCTAAAGTATAAAATACTTAAACAAACGTGTAGGTGCTTGTTAGAGAACAAGTTTACTGAACAGACCCGTTATGAGAAATTTATTTAGAACATTACTTGTATGTCTATGGAATTCTCATTGTTATGATTGTATAAGTGATCATTTGACTTGAAATCACTAAAGTTATCTTGTATAAGGATTGCTATATTTTGATACTATTTATGGCCTATTTAATTATGGGTCGATCAAACGGAAGTCATTGGATGTAACATGAATTAAATGGAGATAGTTGTATGATTAAGATAGGATTCATCACCCTAAAGTAATTAGGGAGAATATTTTTTTGTTTTCGATTAGTATTTATTCAAGAAATCCTTGGCCAAGGTAGAATGACGTTTTGTAAATAGTTTACAAATGTCATTAATTGAATCGATAGCTGGTGGCAGGAAACTAATATGATTAGACTCAAAATAGAGTAGACATTAATTATATGTTCTATGTCTAATCGAAATATTATATAATGAAAGGATTAAATTATACGAAAAAATTATATACAGAAAGGTTAATCAAAACTACTTTGACATTCCTAAATATTTGGATGGTCATAATGCATTATTAGATGTCAATCTTAATCTATGATTATAAATTATTTAATTAAAAAATTAAAGATAAATTAAAAGAAGTTTTAATTTATCTAATTCTAGTTACGAATTAGAATTAGAATTCATAATCATTGCCAACATATTTGAGAACATAATAGGTCTCACATATAGAATGGATTGAAGAGAACAAAATTAATTTAATCAAGTTGGACTTGATTGTAAGGTTTGAGAGACTTTATGATTAAATATGAGATATTTAATAAATAAATATCAATATGATATGTTGTATTTTATTTAGACATAATTAGCATTTAATTAGAATTACAAATAATTCTAATTAAAGTTTAATTGATATTAGAATTTAATTTCAATGAAATTACTAAAATGTCCAGGCACTATTATAAATTAGCTTAAGCTATGGAACTAATACTTTTTGCTTAACCCTCCTTGTAAGAGTTACAGAATTCTCTTGACTTATTTTGTGGATATTGCTAAAAACCGAACATTTGTGCGACTATAGTAATTGAAACAGATCAATTTTGAAAATAATTTGAAAAATACGATAGGATACAAAACAAGCTTCAAAAAATCACCCTATGAGTTAGATCCTAGATGCAAGTCAGCTTCTAGCTGGTAATGATCACATCGTTGCTGTCACAAGTATAGGCTCTGTCGTACTTCATAGTGTTCTTTATGAGTGGCTACCTCATGATATCCAAATTCATCGCACTTCCCCTCACACCAGCACAAAGAAATCTACCATATCTCCGTGTCACCAGCGTTTAGGTCAGTACATGTCCACATATACTTGACCAATAATTCAAGAACATATAATCTTGAACTACGTGATGTCCACAGGAGATTTATCCAACATCGGGCAATACAGAAAGAATTCCCAAGCCTTATTTCCCAAAAAAGATACAATAGACGAGAAGTTCGATTACTAAATACGAGTAATTTTGCGTTAAAATAAGGAAACTCGGCAGAAACGGGTGTAATCGATTCATTCCGAGACAGAATGAGACCAGCTTGTTTATAATAAAATCCTCTGATTGACAAGTGCCGCCTGGGGATCCTTGTGAACATGACAAAACTTCAGTTAACCATACAGAAACATAGGAGTAATAAGGAAAATGGCACGATCGACTAAGCTCATATTTATTCCCTGAACAGGTCTACTAATACAATTGATCATTAACCAAATACGAGAACAAATGCTCTACAAATTAGTTTACAATCGTCGATTGTAGAAAAGAAAAGATTCCAGTGCTGTTTTCCCTGTAACACAACTATGCTGGTTCAGTACGAGGAAGCCAATATCACCGCTAAAAACACACTTAATGCTTCGCAAACAGGCTTTGTGTTAAAGACGAGAAATCATAATCCTTCCCGTTCTGTGATGAAGTCCCGCCTGAAGCTGGGGATGCTGATTGTGATTTGGATGTTGATTGAGGCTTACTTGCCTCTATGGTTGTGAGGCCATTAACAGTGGGAACCTGCCCCACTGAACAAAAGCTGCGATCAAGTAACTCAATGATTATGGACATGAAATTCTGTGGAACACAAACATATGTCCAGTAATTTGTGCTGGAATGAAACTCATAAAAATTTGCAACAAAGGGAAAAGGACAAGGCATGTTTTTAGAATATGGTAAAGAGGCAACATCTATGTCTTGTATAACTCTATTACTGCATATAAGTTTGCAATCGAGAGGAATTCCAAAGGAATCGTAGGAACGAACCCAATTATCATCTCTACACAAATGACCAAAACCAATTCTCGTCTCTACAAAAAGGACCAAAATAAAGGAAGAGGGAAAAGGTCAAATAAATATCTTAAGCATATTAATTGAAACAAATTGGAACTTTTGCTTGACCGAAAATTAGACTGACAGAGCCAACTCCCCAAACGTCGAGGAAACAAGATGGAATTTAGATACTGCACCGCTATAATAACAAAAGTGCACCCAGTCTCTTAAACAAGAACTCTGACACTGAATTCAATAGGGAGAAAAATTGAAAATCGCATAGATTAATTGTAGTTATTAAAATAGTTTCATCAGTTTGAACAGGTAATTTCGTCAGATTATCGTAATTGGAAGACAGTTATTAACGTCACTGGTTTGGATTCATCATCAGCGGGAGGAATAAGTGATCATCTATCCTAGATCCACAAAGGTCCAAAAGCTAGAGTATACCAGGACGATTTAGAAAATGGCAGATATTAAAGGCAAGCCCACAAGTAGGGAGAAAAGTAATGCTTTTGTTGAAGACCGAAAAACATGACTCCAGTGATATCGGCACAAAAAAATACTCTCTGATCATTAACAAAACGAAAAAATAAATTCAAAAATTTTCAAGCCAGAAGTACACAAAAGGGAGATCAGAAAGAAGCCAAAAGAAAAAAAAAGAATTATCAAAATTTTAAAGAATTAAAATAGCTAAAAAAAAAAAACTGTAACTTCCCTTTTCAAAAAATAATAAACTTTGGCTATGGCTTCAAATTAAGTTTGAAATCATTTCAAAATTATGAATTTGTCAATATCATGTGAAATAGAGACACAAAAGAATCACAGATCACACCTGGCTGTCGGGAATGATGCAGAATTTCCCACTGCTTGTGTTGGTATTGTGTTTCCACTCTAGTAACAGGAGAAGTATTGGTAACATCAGAAAATTATTGAAGCACGAAATTCTATGCATCTAAAAATATATACTACCACATTATACAGTATACCTGCATAAGTTTCTGAAGATCAATCTGTCCAGCAATAGGCATCATCAACCCAGGGATTTGATACCCATTACTTGGCCAATTATGTGAGGGTAAGTTACTACCATTTGATACAGGCTGTTCAATGTTGCCAGAAAGTGTCGGGTCCCTGCCAGCAGATTTGGCCGCAGCAGCCATAAGAAGGTACTGCTGCTGTGCAAGCATCGTGAGCTGCTGTTGATGCATCGCAAATGGGGAGACAATATTGGACTACACAAAATCCAGACAAAAGATCAGATGATGCAAACTTTCACAAAATATCAATATCAAAACAGAACAGAAAAAATATGGTTTTTAGCATGAAGTAACAAATTTATCCTCAATTTCATTATATGTTTAGCATTTCAAGAATCCATTGATTATCAGTAAATCTAACCAAGTTGTTCAATAATAGCTTTTAACAATTATATAAATAATGTCGAATTATATACCTTGTCAAAAAGACTCATAATATCATTTTTCACATCTTTCTGTGATTTGTTTGGGACAAAAGACGTTGCTAAAGGTGGTGTATCTTTAAATAAATCTTCAATTCCTGAAGTGGACTGCGTATTAAGCTCAACAGATTTACTGGAACCAGTTTTATCAGTTGTAGAAGGATCTTCAGTGCCTGCAGCTGCAATACCATTAAGAGTGAAAAATCAACAGCATATAGAACAAGGGATTTACAACTTATATACAGTGGTAAGAGATATTAGTAAAAAAATATTTGCCAACATAAACGTATCTGCGGAAGGAAGAAATAGCTAGAAAAAGAAAAGTAGCATCAGATCCCAGAGCAGGTAAATATTGTGCAAGCAAGTGAGGGCATACATACATTGAAATCCTGCCCAACTACTATCATCATTGGAAGCTGGCACCAAATCATTTTCACTTGGTTCATCCATGGACAGCATGTTGAATAGGTCAGTGGCAAAATCAATTTTGGGTGGAGAAACAACTGGAGCAGTATCTACTGTCTTTTTTGTTGCTTCAGTTGGCTCCACAAGTTGTTCGGCTTTCTCAACTGGTTGAGGCTTAGTAAGAGAGGCAACCTGCTGATGCACATGCATTGAACATTCAGCTATTCTGGAGAGAACAAGTTACAACAAGAATGTAGAAGGAAAAGGCGTAGTAAAAGATGTCAACAAAGAAAATAAGCTGAGATACTCCACATCAATAAAGCTGCCTAGATGAGATATTAGCTTGTTGGCCTTAGTTAGTTATTCTTCAAAGTTATCTGTAAATAGAGAGCTTTTATGAAAACCTATATTTCTCATGACATGGAACACATCTTGTTTAAGAGCATTTTACAGCTATTTCATAATGGTTCTTGACAACAGAGGTTCACCAATTACAGGAACAAAATACAGCTCCCCAGACATAATGTTTTATCCTCAGCTCGTTCCTTGTAAGAAATTTCAAGTTCAGATGTAGAACAGTGTGGAGCAAATCCAATATACTCCAGGATATTTCTGCTAATATAATAAAATTTACTTACAAGAGCTAAACTAAAAATGAATTTACTTTCTTCATATATACAAAACACATATGACAATCTAGATGCTTGTTATTTCTTCAGTCCCCAATTTTCTCCTTTTTACCAATTATAACTCCATAGTTCATAGCAGAAACTACGAATAAGATGTCAAAGTGTTCCAACTTACCAGCATTGGACATACGAAATGCAAAGATGCTGCCAAAAGGAGTAAAAAGTAGAGAAGGGAATAAAATTATATAACCTGTTCTGGTCCCCTAGGTGGAACAGGAAGGCTCAATCTTGAAGCAGGAAAGCTCTCTTTTGAACTTGGTATATTAGAATCTTTCCTTTTCTCAAATAGATTCTCAGAACTGCTACCAAGTGCATGGCCACTTCTTTCACTAGATACCTGCCGATGAATAGGGGATCTTTCTTCCTGCCCTCTAGGAGGAGATATTGATATTGGTTTTCTATCTTTGGATACCCATCTTTTTTCTTCATACCTTTAATTGAAATGCAATAATCAAAGTGTAAATTATATGAAAAAAATGTAGGTATATATATAATAAATTCAAATCAGACCGTGTAGGTTCTATCTCTAGATACATACTTTGCACGAATAAAATTCTCAATCCCAACTCTATCATAATTCGGGGGTAATTCTGCTTCCCAATAACTATTAGCCTTCTCATTTCCCATTGCTGAATAAATTACAAAAAAGCAGGTTATTACTAGAATGGTAATACTGTCAGCATGACGTAATCTGACTGCAAGCATGGCCAAATGAACAAACTTACAATGAATAAAAGCAACCTGCTCTGGAAGCCATGTGTCAAGAGTTGCAGATCGAACCTGCAGGAAAAAAAAAGGAAGACTCAATGATCCACTCTGAAATTTAATAGACACCAAATTTATTTTATTGTCAGTGCTAAAAACCTACTGTATAAACCATGAATATATTAAGAAATTGATGGACCAATTTGTTCACCAGCCACAGGTACCAAATTTTTATGGATGCAAATTTCCTGGGGGAAGTGAAATGACCTACTTGCTATCACCACCAGAAACAATATCCTGTACACGAAAAAGAAAATGCAACACTAGCATCTAGCCTTAAATCCAAGAAATTTTAACTGTCCTGATTGAAGCATTACCAACACTAGAAACACAAAGTCGCCATTTCGAGATTACACAACTAAACTTAAGTAACTAATTATAACAATTTGTCGTACTTACAAATAACAAATGTACAACTACAGAATCACTACAATCCAGAGATGGTAACCCTGGATAAGTTCAATGGCAGCTTACATAGACTGTAATGCACCAGAAGTAAAATTATAATGCGAGTTTTATCATCATAAGATAAGAATAAAAGTTGGAAGTGTCAACAATACATAGAATTAACTTTCCACCTAACTGATAGAGTACACAACCAAGTCACAGTGGAAAGAAGCAACTTTTAAATCCATTACCAACCTGCTTACCCTTTATGTGCTTCAAGAAAAACAATCTTAACATATCACTAACACTGACTGAAAGTTTTACAAGAAACCTTATTAACTTTGATATAGGATGAGATTCTAAGGAAGCCCACGTGCCCAATCATTCTACTTCAAGTAATTATGTCATATTCAGAATGCAGCAGCTCTATAAAAGAACTCACCTTAGATATGTGTACCCCAAGACTTCTATGAATCCCTGAACATTGCATGCATACAAAAATCCCCAAGTTTACACTCGCCCACCTTGGACCTCTGCATCACAAGTAAAATAAGATAAGGAAATTAGCAACTTATAAAAATCACTACCTAAAACTTCAGAGAATGACATGCATCCTGCTATCATGCGATCTAAGAAGATATGTTACTAATATAATATTTTCCTACATCAGTAGCCATTTCTTTTGTGGCAATAAGTCTCTGATGTCAATCAATATACATACTTGGCTTTGCAGTCAGCACATTCCCTATTCTCAGGCAATTTGAGAAGTCCTTCCAAGATCTACATATGTACAAAGTTAAAAGATAAACCAAAAAGCAAATATAGCGTTACAATTAAAGAGAA
Source organism: Erythroxylum guanchezii (assembly GCA_025629825.1). NCBI lineage: Eukaryota > Viridiplantae > Streptophyta > Magnoliopsida > Malpighiales > Erythroxylaceae > Erythroxylum > Erythroxylum guanchezii. The sequence goes on from JAOTAX010000198.1 coordinate 44,597,087, forward strand.
AATCAACACCATGTATCCAGTAATTTTTTAATACACAGTTATGACATAAAGTATATGGTAGATCCGAATGATGTATCATCAAAAACCAACAATGCCACATTCACAATGCCAATTAGATCCAAGGTTGCATTAACTCCAGCTATATAAGTTCTAATGAGTAATGAGGACCTAAGTAAACAAATTCCAAGAAAATAACTTCCAATTATGTAATAAATCATAGAAGAGATGATAGACTAACCAGGTATTTGACGCATCATAACCTAATGAAAAACTTTCTTAATTAATTAGTAAAAGATCATTGTCCA
>JAOTAX010000198.1:44629339-44648295 GCA_025629825.1 Erythroxylum guanchezii
TCTCTCTTTCTTCAATAGTACTTTTTCATTTGAGTTTTAAAGAAATGATTATTAACTTTTTAAAATTTTAAATAAGATTTCAAAACATTATTTTCATGTTGAATTTTATATTAAAAGGATAACAAATTTGACATAATTGAAAATAAAACATTAAAATTTATGTGAAAATATGAAAATTTGTGATCTCATAATATAATACAAACAAAATTTACAAATTGAGAACATTACTTTCTTATAATTTCCGATTTTATAAATAATTTTAAAATGATTTGGTCTCAATAGAATTACACAAATTTACAATGTTAATAATATGAAGGAGAAAGTAGAAATATATAGTAAACGCTAATGCCAGTTTAGTATATATATTACGTTACAATTTTTCTAAAAAACAAGATAACGTACCCTATCCTCTGGAGTCCGATCCATCTTGTGGAGAGTGGAGACTGTACGACACACCGGACGACGTTACCGATATGGCCAACATTGACCGCCGGCCGAATGCGATCGGCCAAGTTCTGACCAACCTCACCAAGTTTGCCGTCGATTCCACCGTCAACTACCCTCCTAAAGGCTTCTCTGGTAACCCTATTTTCATAAGCTTGTAAGGGCTGTGAGGTTGATTTTGTATAATACAATGATAAGCTAAAAGTTGATCCACTAGGTTAAAGAGTTCCAAAACTTAATTTCAATTTCGATGTTTTTGCTTTTAATCCCCTCTCCTCTCTCAAAATTCTCTCTTCTTTCCCTTGTTCAAGTTAATTACCAAATCCTCGTTTTCGGATAGTTGATGTTCAATTACTGTATTTGATGTCCAAGGGAATTTTACGCATGTGGCAATTTAAATTTTAACATGTTAATAATTTTTTATGTTCACCAGTGCTTATGCTGCGTCTTAAGTATCATGTGTGAGGAAGTATAATGAAGACTCATAATTCGGATTGTTAGTTCTGTCTCCATTAATGCTAGGATAGTACTTGTCCTGGCCTTTTTCAGGTTTTGATCGGGATTTGACGTTTATTTCAACCCCATTTAGAAGAGATCATTGTTCTAAAATTGATTTTAAATAGAGCTTATATTATGATTCCAAAGTGATTGTTTGCTGTAATCGAACTGTTGGATTGAGGTTCTATAAAGTGGAGCAGAACCTCCCTTATCTTTCTGGGTAGCAGAATGCTTTATGATTTTTTGTTGAAATCTTTCATTGCCCTTCAAATAGATCCTTGTTTGAATCGGATGTGCCTTCATTCTAACTTATGAGAACTGCTTGATGCTTTTATTTGGAGCTTGCTTTTTCACTTGGATCATGGGATATGAATGCTCTCTGTTTCATTGATAATAACTTCATGGTTATGGGTTTTGTTTTGTGTTTTTCCTTTTTCCATTTATTATCCTTCTTTCTCGGTAGTGCTCAATTCTTCTACGGTGATGGTCACTGCAGGTGTGAAGAAAGTCTATAAGATCGTGCAAGAGAGATTTAGAGATGCAAAAGCCTCTGTCCTCTTAAATGAGCACAAAAAGTCTGAGGATCTTAAGTTGGTTGAGAGTTTGCAAATAAGAATGGCAAAACAACAGGAGGACTTCACTAATTTAACCCAACAAAACAGTGCATCTGGAAAATGCATCCCCGGAGTGGATCCTCCAAAGGACACACCAGATGAAGGAATCAAGAAATCAGGTGGTCAGGAAACCAAAAAGAAAAGAATCTTCATCCGATCTCGGTTATGAAATGGGGCTCATTTTAGTGGCCTGAATGCGCAAGTAGATTAAGCAGAGAGACAAGCTTCTATATCTGAATGTAACCGTATACTTTCAGTAACTTGTAAGGTCTGTGTTGTAGGTTCTTTTTCTATGTATATCTATCCGCAAAACTCCTCCACTTGGATATTTGTATTCAAAGTTTGGGTTTGTAGAACTCAAATTCTTGTTATAATGGTGGTAAGACTATGATCGGCCGGCATTGATGGTTCAAACACATGCAGTGAACAAGACAAATCTCACTGCTAACTGTGCAACTAATGGTCTTGGATATTCCTAGCTACATTGAAGTCGTTTAGAAGAAAGGCTAGAGTCCATAAGGGGAAATAGGGTGATTTAAATAACTTCTAAAAAGTTTCATAATTTCATTTTATTCTATAAATCAATTAAATATTAATACTATATGATAAATAAATTAAATGTTATTGATATAATAATTCAATTTAATTTTAAGTCAAATTAATTAAATTTTGTTTAATTAATAATTTAAATAAGTTTTGCTAATTTATATGGAACTTAAAAATTAATCAATAATATTTAATTAATTTCAATATTACTTAATGTTTTATTTTTAATAAAATTAAAAAAGAATTACAATATATAAAAACTTGAAAAATTGAGAAAAAATAAATCAAATGATAACCTCGAGAATAACCTCGTGCTTTTTACCCTTTTTACTATTTCCGCTTTTCTTTTTACTTTCTATTTTCTTCTATTCTATATTTTTCTTTCTCGTAGTTTCTCTGATCTCCCAACTCTCCAAGCCACAACCATGACGGTGTGGACGGTGGCGGCTCGCCGAGCGGCGAATCTATCTCTGTTTTCATCACCCAAATTGGCTTCACATCCCCAAGCGGCTTCTCTCATTCATCGGCGCGGTCTAGCCGGTGGCGGTGGTAATTCTCTCTCACTAGTTTTAGATCCCCGTTTTACTACTTCTATGCACAAGCATATATTTTTACGGGAAATACGGTAACCAAGATGTGAAAGATTGCAACCTTGTTTGCCAAAGTTATTGCTTTATGTTTATATTGAGATTTATGTTAATGCAGATCATCATGGACCTCCAAAGGTGAATTTTTGGGAGGACCCCATGAACCCAGCTAAATGGAAAGGAGAACATGTGAGTCTTTCTCTTCCATATTTTATCTAAATTAAGCCAACATTTTCTCTTGTATGGTTATTATTGTCTTGTATGTTGGTCATCATTGTTTAAACCAGTGTTCTTGTTCATTTGCTTCTTTTTGTAAATTTGGCGTTTAAAAAGAACCATTAATTTACTGATATATCAAGTGCCTGGTCGTAGCTAGTCTTTGATCTTGAATTAGTCCAATAAACGGGTCATGTTGTCCATGGAATTGTTTTGTCTTTGAAGAATAGTGTACTAAAAAGTAGAAGGGCTTTTTGGATTTGAATGTTCAAACTTTGAGTTTTAAAATTTAGCAGCTGAGCTTCTATCGCATTATGTAGTTATTATATTTTACATGAACAGTTGTGCCATTTCATTCTTGTGATCTGTTGTGGATAAAAGGACGTACATGGCAAGAAAAGACAAGTAGAAATGTTTGATGAAACTTAAGTTGTCATGTAAAATGCTCAGTCAAATAGAACTTTAGCGCGAGAGATTAAATATTAGATTGATTATAGGTTTTGCTTCGTTAAAAGCATAATCAGAGTATATACTTATTTTCTTTTGTTCTTTCTTTTCGTTTTACAGTTTGTGATGGTCTCTCTTACTGGATGGGGATTGGTCATCTTTGGAGGTTACAAATTCTTTACTAGAGGCAAGAAGGAAGAGGTAATTAGGCTTTTATTCCTCTGTTCTCAACTCGTGGATTTGGAAAGCAACATAGTAGAATAACACGCAGAGCACAAAATATTTTTACCATTTATTTGGTTCAACAACAAAAATATTCCATTTGAATTGGAACGCATTGTGAAATTTATAGCAAACTAAGTTGATTCCTATGGTACTGAAAATAACATGGTTACATTAGCAAAGCTTCAGGCATTGTCATTTGAACTGTTTACTTGATTGTATGCCTTCTTCTCTGTTACAGAAAGTTGGTGAACCCGCATAAGTAGACTTGGATCGTTAGCTGAATATCTCTTGAGGCATATCCATGACAAGCTTGTTACTATATTGAGATAACTCAGTTTTCGGGAAGTATTAGTTTGTATTCATCTCCTAAAATGGGTGACGAACATTCATTTCTCTTGTGGCTGTGCTGATGCTTGATCTATCAAGTACCTTTTTCTGTGTTCTAATAATCAATGGGCCATTTTTTTCTTGATAGATTGCTAAAGTTTTTCTGTGTTCTAATAATCAATGGGCCATTTTGTTCTTGATAGATTGCTAAAGTATATCTTTAAGGATAAATGCTAGTACACTTCTGCTAGTTAGTATACCATCCAACTTTCAACTCTGGACACAAGTTACACCTGTCTAGAGCACGTAACAAGACCAGTCCGTACACATGTCTTGCTAAATCCTTGATGTTGAGAGATCATTTGACAACCTTATCAAGAGTTGCTAGAGTTTGACGTGAGAAGTCAGCCCAATGCAATATGTCTTGCATTGTAGGTTGAGTGGAAGAATGTTTCTAACATGCATTATGCTACAGGGCTGTAATGTCGATATAATAGCAAGAGTGAGCTTCTTAAAGCTAGAAAGCGTTTTGGGTATCATGGAGGACAGAGTTTCACGAGTTGGGTATCGGGTATGTACAGTTCTCTGGATCCTAGGAATCTTTACTTACTGAACGACAACAGATGGAATCCCTAAGAAGAGTTGTTCAAATCTTTAAACAAGTGCCTTTCACGCTTTATATTAACTAATGAAATATCAGAAGATAGCGAGGCTTGAATCTTAAATAAAAGGCTTGCCCAAATAGCAATAGTCAACAACATCTAAACTAAAACCCATCCAAGCCGTTTCACAACTTTCAGTTTTAATTTTTATTCAGTAAGGTAAAATTCTTTAATTGAGTTTTTGGTTTTAATTTGTTTCTTAATTTTATAATTATATAATTAATGAAAAATATAGAAATGGTTTTAATTTTTAAACTCAGTAAACATATTTATTTAATAGAATTTTTGTTTTTAAAATTTTTCTTAATTGATAATTGATGAAATATATAAAAAGGCATACTTCTAATTTTGGTCTTTATTTTTAAATTCAAACCAAATAAACTTCTTCAATTGAGTTTTTGTTTATTTTTTAATTTTTAGAAAACTATAAAACTTTGTTCTGACTTTTCATTTTTTGTTAAAACATAATCTTATCATTAATTTATTAAATATTAATTAAATAAAATTTATGAAATGTATAATTTAACTAGTCAAAGGATTCTAATCTATTTATTATGTTAAAATTTTGAAACAGAAACTATTGTAAGAAATTTTAAGCAAATTTTAAATTTGAGATATTTTAACATACATAAATAAATATTTAAAGGATTAATAATTTATTTTTAGATTTATAAATATATTTTAATAAATAAATAATAGTTTATGAATAAAATTTACATTTTTTAATTATTAATTTATCATAAATGTGCCGAATAATTATAAATTCAATAAATAAAGTTTTCAATAAATATTTATTGAATTATTAATTTATCATAAATATTTATTATGAATAATATCTAGCAGTTTTTATTTATTAGAACCGGAAAAAGAAAATTAAGAAATACATCGTACAACTAAAGCAACGTTTGCCACTATTATTATCTCTCCAGCCACCGCCGCCGGTATTGTAATAGTATCCAAAACCCTCATCAAACCTCACCAAAGCAATCCTCTTCCAACAAAATCACATCTTTTTCTATCTCCGTTTCTGTGGATTCAGATCAATTGAACATTGTTCCTATCTTGTTTCATAATTATTCATTCATCTCAGGTGGATGTTGATAGAATTAGATACTGGGTGACTATTCCCTATCTCCGCCCGCTTGGTCTAGAGTGGTAAAAAGTGCGATTATTGTATACTACATTTCGGAAGGTGTCTGGTGTCGACAACTAGGCAGATAATTGCAGTCGTGAAAGACAAAGTTTGGAGAGTTGGGGAGGATTCGGAAACGACCTTTTCCCAAGTATTCCATTAAAAGTTGAGGTCAGGTATTGGAGTAGATGAAACAGAGCACCATTAGCTTTTGATGTCGAGTCAAGTGAGGTGTCGTATGTTCTGGGTCCACGTGGTTGAAGCATTTCATCTATCGTTTCGTACTGGGCCCAACTAAATTGTTGGAACTTTTCACTTTTGACCACAGCCAATGTAAGACCGTATTTTGGTCTTGCATTTGTCCAATTACTGAATAATATTTTAATCTCAAAAAGTCCTATAAATAGATACATTTTCCATCTATTTATAGCACGGATCATCTCAAGATATTCCGTTTCTGATGACCACCACTGGCATGTTGCGGGGATAGCTCAGTTGGGAGAGCGTCAGACTGAAGATCTGAAGGTCGCGTGTTCGATCCACGCTCACCGCATAGCAGCCTCCATTTTTAAAAGCATGCAAACCGGGCTTCTAGTTTTATCGCGAGGCAACCTAAAGCCAAATGGCTAAGTTATTATCTTGCTGCTAGACTGTAGTCCTAGGAATCATCACTCCTCAGAGATCAAATCGCACAAAAAAATTTATGAAGCATGAATTTTTGGTCAAAGCTAATTACTAACGGCTCCAGAAATTTCTAGTATTTGCTCTCATGGCAGTTTCCTTTTGAAGTTATTGGACGTCCCCTTTTGACGTTGCTTAAAGTTTGTACAGTTGCAATTTCTTTAATTTGGTTATTGCTCAAATGTTTCAGAGTTTCTAGCTTGATATACTGACCTAACTGTGTTTAAGAACTGAAAAAGAATTGGGGGCAAAAGCATCTTTCTTTATGCTTGGTTCTCATGTTGAAACTATAACGGTTACGTAATGCTTCTATCAGAGCATAGATCAGGAAGCGGAGCAGAGCTTTTTACTGGGATTTGAGTAATCAGTTGTTTTCAAGATGCTGTCTTTGAAGGAGGATCAAATAGAGTTGCTACATACAAGAAGTTTAAAAAGCAAGAAGATGTGGAATATGCAAGGCACCTTATATGCACTGTCAAGTTAAATTAACAAGTTTAGATGAATAATTATCTATGCCTGATACAATTCACAACTAGAACAAAACTTCTGACCATTTTTTGTCATCGAGGATAAAGCATCATCTTGTTAATGATATCCGAAAATTCTGCAGTAAGTTTTCATCAAATGTGCAGTGAACAGAAAAGTTATGTCTGTCCATGGAACATGAAGAATATGCTATTCCGATAGTTGATTAGAAAGTAGAAACACAGCTAAATTGCTTTCACTCATTAAGCAGTAGAGGAATATGCAGGTCGACCAGATAACTAAATCATAAGCTATACCTTATTCCTACTCTTTCTGTTAAGAAAAAGAGTGTAATATGAGTACATGGTTATACCTAAAACTTAATGTAAAGGTAATAACTTAGGCAACAGAAACCAAATCATCATAGGAAAATTGAATCAAACGAGCAGAAATAGTCTTCAAGAAATAACCTTCTGTGTTACTTGGTATTCTTTTGAAAACTTCGTGTGCAAGCTAATCACAGGTTGGGTATGTGTTCCTTCTTATCTTCCACGAGGATTAACTAGCTGGGAAAATACAGCACTTGTAGCAGCATCTTCTGCATCATCATCTGTGCCGGAGTTCCCTCCATCGATTATGCTTACACTATTGTCAAATGGTTCAAGGGGCGTCAAAGGGATTCCGGGTATATGATTTGTGCTGTTATCCTCAGGTTCACTGAGCGCAGACGACGTTTCCTCAAGCTGGAGTGCATACTCAAGGTTCCACAAGACATCTCCCATTGATGGTCTATCAACCCCATGTTCAGCAAGGCACTTCTCAGCTGTCTCACCGAATTTCTTGAGAGAAGCTGGACTCACCTTTCCAATTAGATTGGAGTCCATAATTTGGTCCAGCATGCCCTTCTTTTGCCAGGTCATTGCCCATTCCGCTATATTAACTTGCTCCCTGGGAAGAACAGGATTCAGGGCTGGTCTAGTACATAGAACTTCCATTAGAACCACTCCAAACGAATAGACGTCAGATTTTTCAGTGAGTTGTTGCCTTCTGAAGTATTCAGGATCAAGGTAACCAAAGCTACCTTTAACAGCAGTACTCACATGGGTCTGATCAAGGGCGGGGCCAGTTTTTGAGAGGCCAAAGTCAGCAACTTTTGCTACAAAGTTCTCATCCAAGAGAATATTAGTTGTCTTTACATCTCGGTGAATAATGCTTTGAGCTGCACCTGTGTGTAGATAATGGAGTCCTCTAGCAGCTCCAATACATATTTCAAGTCGTTGTTTCCATGTTAATGGTAGTAGATCTGTTCCATAGAGATGGCTCCTGAGCGGTCCATTAGCCATGTACTCATAGACAAGAACCATTTCTGATCGTTCATCACAATGGCCAATAAGGGAGACAAGGTGACGGTGACGGAGCTTGGACAACATTTCAATCTCAGTTCGGAATTCAGCAAGTCCCTGCTCAGATCTGGGGTTACCTCTTTTGACAGCCACCTTCGTCCCATCTTCAAGAGTTCCCTTGTAGACCCTGCCAAATCCACCCACACCAAGAAGCAGGTTCTCATCAAACTTATTGGTTGCATCTAGAATTTCTTGAAATGTAAAAGACCGACCGAGGTTGGTGGAAGCCAATGAAATGCAGCTTGCAGTGCCACTCTTTTGAGAGGTTGTAGACATCTTTGTCATTGTCTGAGAGTTTCCGTATAATGGCAAAGGAAGCCACGGATGCCCTTGTTGAATAGTCTTCGACTTTCGGTGTATAAAGCAACAGCAACATAATCCAATTAAAGCAAATGCAGCAACAGCTCCGACAGCTGAACCAATTATAATCCCTGTCGTGCTTTTCTTTGAGGATGATTCAGGAAGGAGATCAGCAACAGCAAAAAGCCCATCCAAGCTTTTTGCTTCATTGCTTATCTTCAGAATCTCCAATCCATTCATAGTTGCATTTGTAATATCAGATTGCTGATCTGGACCAATGCTGACATTCAAAGTACCTGACTGCATTGAGGAATTGGAAACAAAGTCTCTGTAGTAGGGAACTGCTAAGCCATTTGTGAAGGTTGACAGATCAAGACCCTCAATTGCCGAATCATCATTGATGTAGAGACTGTACACAAGACTGTTCAAAGAGGTGCTGATGATATCACAGAAATGAACCCGAACAAAGTAACTGAAGTTTGGATTCACAGAGAAGACCCAAGTTATGTTGAAGTTCATGTTTGGTACATTTGCATCTCCCATGGCTTCAGCAGTGGCGTAAACCCAATTCGGTGCTATTTCAGCTGTAACTGTAGCTGGATATTTTATAGATGCAGGGTTGGTTGAGACATTTACAGCAGAGCCGTCCACATGGAGGTATTTGAAATCATTCTCCCAAGTTCTTCCAAGTGTATCATTATCAGCTGTTATCAATGGACCTCCCATGTTTAATCGGTAAACAGTTTCGAATGCAAGTTGAGAAAGACCATTTATAGGAGTAGATGGATTCAGAGCCAACGCTTGGTCAGGAAGGACACCGTCCGGAACAGAAACAATTTCGATTGCATTAATAAATGTGACAGAATTGTTGGAAGGAATGAAGGAGAGGGTTAAGGAATCTGACGTCACATTGACCGTATACTCTTTGAACAAGTATGAACCTTTATAGTTCTTGAAAGTGAAATTGTGCAAGAGCACAAATTCATCTGTGATTACAGTGATGGATGCAGATGTCAAGTTCTGACCAGGAATGGGATAAAAGTAAAGGCGGATCCAATGCCTGCCCTGTTGCTGAATGTCAAACTTACAAGAAGCTATGCCCGAGAAGACTCGAGCGGATTGATAGATCGGAGCTGGGGCAGTAGAATTGGAGCTAGCAACAAATGAAGTTCCAGTTTTTAATGCAAAAGAAGAGTGTCCCGAATCAGGAACAAAAGTTTTACCTCGATATGTAACATTTTGTGAAGAACCACAGGCAATCAAGTAGTTATCAGCAGGAATGAATGTAGCAGATGATGCGTTATAACAAATGAAATGCAACAAAATAAGAACAATTGCTAGTTGTAAGCATTGTACTAGCTTCATCTTCTTCTTCAACCGATCCGCAAGCTCCCCTCAGGCAACCATAATCTAACAACACAAGACTTCCTAAAATCACAAGGAGTGAGCACTCCCCAAAGTCTTAACAAACTTCAAATACCTGTACTAACTAACAAGCACCAGACATCAAATCCTATAAATCCAGTTCTCACTCGGTAATTCCCCAGTGTCCACTCTTCTTATAACCAGATCTAAGCGAACAAGTTTCAACCAAAGTTCAGAAGAAGCTAGTGCAATCTTAAGCTTTGATCAGATATGCACGCTTACCTGAACAAATGAAGCAGAAACAGATAAAACTTAGCAAGAGAGAATTGTGTGTTGAGTCAGAGATGAAAAACCAGTTGACAATGAAATGCTACTGCCATAAAACCCATCAAGCAGAGAGAACTTTTGTAGTTGGCAGCTACAGAACTATAACAACCCTTTCCAGGCTGGTCATCAGGTCAGGCTGTCATCGACAACGGAGGAAAAGAAATAAAAATGAAAAATGAAAGGGGAAAAGGGAAAAATAAAAAGGACCCCACAATACAGGAAAAGCAATATGTTTATTAAATCCTTGTTTCAATTAGGACTACTGGTGGGTTCCCAGTCCCAGGTGTTATTTTAAAGGGAATTGTCCCTAGAAGATTTGTGGGTTTGGTTCTCAGAGTCAGTATCGTTGCCAAGATTGGAATTTTATGGCGAAAATACGCCACCAGCATGAATGTCTCTGCAACAAATGAGTTTTTCTGTTTGTTATTCTTAAAGGGTCCGTGAAAACTACTCGTAGCTGATGCGTTTACTTGTTATTTCATTTGAAATTGAACAGTGTACGGTAAAAAAGCGGAGAGCTTCAGGTGTACAAGGGCCAACGCTCCCTCAGACCTGATAGTTATTAGTTAAATGTAATGAAATATAATATTATTTTATTATTTAAAATGAAAATTTATAATAAAATAAATTAAAAAAGTAGGGTTTTAAATTATATTTTAATTTCATTTCAAACAATAAAAATAATGAATCTTCGATTTGAAGAATTTACGATATAATGTAAAATGATAAACAACATTTTATTATATTACGGAAGATCAAATAAATAAGTTTTTTTATTGAAATTAAAAACAAAAACAAAAACCAAGAATAAAAATAAACTAACCTAAAATCATATCTCTAAACTCTATCAACACAAACAAACATAAAATGATATGTAAAAGAAATTAAAGACTGAAAGATATGCCTCAGTGTATACCTAATTCTTATATAGTAAACTTGACGTTTTTAAAATTATTTTTAATAATGTTCAATATCACTGTCATTATTTTAAATTAAAGGTATAGTTGGACAAAAAGTTTTTTTATTGTAATGTTTACTTTTAGTTTTCTGTTTTTATTTAAAAATAAAGATAAAAACATATTTGGTTATTAATATTAATATAATTATATTTTTTATTATTGATGAGAATTACATATTTGATAAAATTTAAAGATAAATTATTTTTAATTAATTAAATTTATGTTAATCTCTTAAATAATATTTATTAATAAATTATCAATAAAATTGTTTTAATTTTTAAATAAATAATTTAAAATTGAAATTTTTATTGAAAATTAAATTTTATTTTAAACATATTTTAATTATTTAACCAAAATGTATCTTAAACTTATATTTTGAAGATATTTTAAGTTAAATTATATTTATTAATAATTATTTAATTAATTTAATTTGAAAAATTAAATACGTTATTAAATAAATTAAATTATTCATAATTCTTATTAATGGTTAATTTTGATTAATTAAATATCATATTAAAATTAATTATTCATAATTCTTATTGATAATTAATATATTAAATAATTAAATACTATATATTTAATTGATACTAAACCAACTTATGAAAAAAAGAATTATTTTTTGTGGATTTCATAAATTTTGAAAATAAGAAGAAATTAAAACCAAAAATAGGAAAAAAAAAACTCAAACAAATGGTTTATTTTACTAACGTTTGAAAATGAAAATAGAAAATCAAAAATAGAAACAGAATAAACAAGCCCTTAATGTAAGCAAAATTATATAATAAATAAGAAGTATTGATTGAAATATCGTTTCTTTCTATCATATGTTGGATTTTACCTAAGTAAAAAAGAGTTATTAAATAAATTCTTTTTATAAAAGAACTCTATGACTTTCAACATATAACTGTTATGGTATGATATGAAAATATATTTCAAACAATTTATAAAGAATATAAGTTACCTAGGAAAATTATATATTACCGAAGTATAAATCGATTTGGTAATCGATACGTTGACTGTTACAAAACGTTGATACAGCCGTTTTCCGTTCCTCTCTTTATTTTTGTTTTTTCTACCTATCTGTAAAACACCGCAGATCAGCACATGGCCACCAAAGACCAAACCAACACGCGTTTTATTAAAACATTAAACAACTAAATATAGGCTCTGTTCCAAATAACTCTTATTCTATTACGAGATTATCTGTTTATCATTATAAGCTGCACTTGCACGGCTATAGTCAATGTCAATCACTCCAGAAACTGATAATGCCTTTTCCGCCGTTCGTTGATTGATACCGCTTAGAAGGTTATTTAATTTCAAGGATTGAAATTCCAATGTTCACATAGAACAGCCAAAATTAAGGTTCCCATTGGATTGGATTGGATTCTTAATAAACATTATTCCTTGCCAAAAATTAATTAATATTGTTATTATTACTTGCAAGAAAATAGCTTAGCTCAAATTCCGTTATACTTGTCAAAAGCATCGAATACATTTTGTTTTTTAAAATGCATAAATTACATACCTACTAAAAATTAGCTGGCAATTAAATGTAATACGTTGACTATTGTCTAATTTATCCCTAAGTTTGTGCTGAACTACGACATGTGGTTTTTTGTTGTCTTATTGAGCCAGCCAACAAAAGGGTTTGCATTAAATTAAGTATATTTCGTTCCAAAATGTCAAATTTCTCCTTTTTGTGGTGAATTATTATCATGTTTGGGATTATTTTTCTTTTACAACCTCCTCTCAAGTCTAAACACCGCCATTCACGTCGGGTATGTGAATAAATTAAACTTGGAAGTACACAACTTCCTCCTTACTTGTATTTAATGTCATCATCTCCAGCAACTAGCGTTGTGACTTTCTCTTGTTCCTTTTATCCTCCTCTTTTCCTGGAAGTTTCTGTGCTGTATCTTTCATGATTTGTGGCGCTTCCTCTGGACTCCATTACAGCCAAAAACGAATGAATATATAATCAATACCTTCCTATTTCTTGTCTGTAACTTGCCCTCCCTTTTGCTTTTGTCTTTTCCCTTTTCCCTTTTCTTTTTCTCTCCTTTTATGGAACTGGAAGTCATCAACTTGTTCAATTTCTACGCTTACTTTCCCCTTCTCTTCTGTACCATTCTATAAATTAAATTAGGGTATTGCATTGAAACACAGAGTGTGTAATCATAAATTTACCGAAAGTGGGAGATAAATTAAAAAGACCTAATTTTAAACTAGAAAAATTGACAAATGTTTTAGAAAAATAGAAAGCAACCTTTTTAAAAATTTATTCCTGCATGAACAGTCGACTTCCAATTTAACAAAAATAATGACAACAACAATTCAAAGAAAGTTTTGCTAATACGCGAGGTTTAAGGAAGTCTAATAATACACATTCTTCTTCTAATTGATAAAAAACTATTTCTAATAGTTCCACGTGAAAAGAAAAAGCATATACTTATTAAAATATAAAATAAAAATAAAAATAATACTAATAAAATAAAAATAAAAATATATATATAAACATAAGCAATAAAATAAATATAGAACATGATAAAGAATAAAAATAAAAAATAAAATAAGTAAATAAAAATACCTACAAGGAAAAAGACAAGTAAATAAATAAATAAATCAAACAAGTCATTACCATAAAATATTTAAGCTAAATGAGGAAATGTTTAGGCTAATAGGAAAGTACTACATATGAAATGTTTAAACTAAATGCAAGACAGAAGACTAAAAAGAAAATGTTTAAAAGACTTAAAGAGAACGAGAAAGACCTCCCAATGTAAAATTTTTTATCCGTTATCTAGTATGTTAAAATCTTTTATTAATATTCTTGATCATCTCACTTTTGAGATCTTTCTTTTTTTCTCCTATAATCTTTAAATATAATTTTATCACGTCATCTCATAATATTTTATTAATATTAAAATATAATATAATATTAATAAAATATAATAATATTATTTATTAATAAATTTTATATAAAAGATTAAAGTAAAATTAAGTAATTAATTAAAATTTATTTTTAAATTTTATCTAACATATAAATATTTTTAATAATAAAATAAAACTATATTAACATCAAAACTAGAACCACAAACTTATCTAGAAGATGAGATGCATGTGGTTGATAGTTGGATCGGACCACATACTTATCTGGAAGAACGCGGACACGATATCCTGACAAGTCAAACTCCCAACGGCTCCAAGAGGAGTCATATTGCTTGAAAACGCTTATTAGAGGTTCATTACAAGTAGAGTCTTGGCAGCTGGAATTTAGAGATTCGTGTTTAAGGATGTCTGCCAATGCAAATTTGACAGCAACGAGACACATAACCGAACACGACTTGTTGGCTGCAGAGAAGACTTCTACTTACAAAAGGACAACGCATCAAACTATAATTTACAAAAGGCCTCATCCCAATTTCAAGGTTAACACCCAAGGGCCGATCTCTCTACGTAAGTTCCCACGTCACAGTTGATCAAGACATCAGCTTCACCACAGGCACAGCATTAGCATACCATTTAGCCACCAGCCCAATACCAACTTGGAACCAACACCCAACTCCTGACAATGTTGGAGCTGAGCCCATCAATTCCAATTTGCTTTCATCATGCACTCCTGATATTTGAACTTCTCTTGCTGAAGGTTCCAAATAATTACTGGTCTTACGTTCTAAATCAGAAATATTATTTCTTGCATTTGCAGCAACTATGGTTTGTGTTACATATAACCTCAAAATTGTTGCAGTAATATTTTATTCTTCCTTTTGTAGTTAGTACTGCCACCTGTGCACAAAATAATCTAATAAATTACGTTAATCTGTTGAGATAAAGTTTGCTGTAAGTGAGCATTTGGGACAAGAGACCAATCGTAATTTTAGGACGACAAAGCCCTTTCATCTATTTGGGACTTTAGGACAATACATCTCAAGTTAGCAGGTACAAAAGAATTAAGGTCAGATTTCATTCACAAAGACAAATAATTTGATTAAAATTGCTTAATTGCTGTTGATTTGATAAAATTAAGGCTTAAAATTTATTAGTTTAAATTTTGCATGATACATGAATTTCCCTAGTATTGATTAGAAATTGTTTTGATTTTTTGAAAATTGAAACTATCTATTACTTTGAGTTTTCTGAAAGCCACGTTTGACATGCTTTATTCTCGTTTTTAAAAGCCCACGATAGTATGTCCTCTGGTTTCATTGTTCTGGAATATAATACAGATGAAAAATGCATGCTTATATTTTGTTTGAAGGTTCTGGAAAATTGCGATCGATGTTTTTATCTTGTTGTTTTGTTTCTAAAAACCTAGAATGTCTCCCATATGTTTAAGGATTTTTTTTAGTTCTGTTTTGTGTGGATGTATGTGCCTTTGTGTTTGAATGTTTAATTTTGGGTCAAAGGAAAGGCAAGAGAACGTCTCCTACATTGAGCCTTCACCAGCAGTAGACATTGCTGCTGATAAAGGAGCAAATTAATGGCAATTATCACCACTGGTGAAGGGCAATTCTTACCTAAAGGACGCGATGGTGAATCGCAAAGGCTAGATTTGCCATTAGAAGAAGCCAAAACGTCTAAATAGAGAACACACCAGTAACGCGAACAAGGCAGGCAGCAAAGAAACAGAAGGTGGCGTCATAGAAAACCAAAAACGCAAAGAAACGTTTGGTTACGGGGACAGAAGACAGAACATAAAAATCCTGTCCCTCCCTCCCGTTTGGTTGCCGTCCCCAGAAATTTGTCATCTGACTCCGGTTGACAGAAACAAATTTTTTTGTACCTCCGCGATTCGGAGGACAACAACTCCTGTCCCTGTCTCCGAAAACAAAAAACGAAGCCAAGCCGAAAATTACCCCACTCCTCTCTCGGCAGTCATCAGATCTGGTTCTCTCTCACACACGCTGCCCTGCTCCCTCTACATATTCGCTCCTCTCTCGGCAGTC
The DNA here is from genome assembly GCA_025629825.1 of Erythroxylum guanchezii. Taxonomy (NCBI): domain Eukaryota; kingdom Viridiplantae; phylum Streptophyta; class Magnoliopsida; order Malpighiales; family Erythroxylaceae; genus Erythroxylum; species Erythroxylum guanchezii. Next base: position 44,645,487 of record JAOTAX010000198.1, read on the forward strand.
TCTCTACGGTTCAATCTCGCACGCTGCCCTTCTTCCCCAACAAGATCGTCTCCACAGTGGAGTAAGTTTTTCATTTTCTGGTGGAAAAATGTCGCTACTTCCTTGCTTGAATTTGCTTTGGTTGCACAAATTTGTTGTACATTGTCTTCTTCTTTCGTTTTCTTGCTTGGGTTCAGAAATGCAGGAGATTTGTGAGTAAACCATCAGACCTTCGGTCTGTTGGGTCTTGGTATATGTGGGTCTGTTGTTATTTTTTTGTTTGGTAAATGGGTCTGTTGTTACATCTCCACCGGAGGAATTCATTGCTACCAATTTGGTTGTTCACAGCTCCGTTTCTTGAAAATTATTTGTGTTGTGTAGATCTGTTTTAAGATAATCTATTGATGTCTTGAAATGCCGCTTGATGATCCATGTGTCATCATTTTGCTTCTTGTTGTTCACCAGAATAGTATCTTAAGCTCAATTATGTGACTTTTTTTATTTTGGCTGAAGTGAACCATGAGATGCAGAAATGAAAGCTCATAAAGACATCTACTAATCTGATTTGTTTGTTAAGTTTTCATTAACCCAGTGATTCGTTTTGTCCACCATCACAAGGTTTTAGCTATTTGTATAATCCACAGAAAGCTGCTGGTTTGGATTTCAATCACCACCTCTTAGAATTTCATTTGATCCTTACAGAAACTGAGTTTCTTGACTCATATGTTACTTCTGATTGCATTTTTAGGAAGAAGTAAAGGAAAGGAGGATTGGTTAGTTTGCCCATTGAGAAACTAAGCAACAAAAGACCCAAAATTTTAATTATAATCTAACATAAATTATGAAACAAAAGACTCCATGTTTTCCTAAATCAGAAAACATAATCTACTATTATCTTTTAATAATTGTTAAACATTTTTAATAAGAATAACAAGAACCTTTTTGTGGAAGAATAAGAATTTTGTTCTCAATCAAAATACACAAAACATAAGGTTGGAATTCAAATGCAAATAAAATGATATGAACAGAAAATGCTTCCATTTCTCCCACGCAAAAAAAATTATGCTTATATATCATTGCTACAAACCTAAATGGCAAGAGGTGTTTATGCTTCATTTTCTGAATTACAAGCTTAGATACAATGCTTGTAGACAATAACATGATCATAGAGTAAAACAAATTAGGTCTGAGCATAGTAGATCTCCAGCATATGCACGACACAATGTTTGTAGACAATAACATGATCATAGAGCAAAACAAATTAGGTCTGAGCATAGTAGATCTCCAGCACGTTTACAAGTTTGTCAGTTGGATTTTCTATTAATAGATTAAAGCAATTAAAATGTACAAAAACGGTGAGAAGAGAAGTAACTGTTCAAGTATGTATATGTGGGTAGAGAAGCCCTTTGGATGCACATGCAATCGAAAACTAGAAATACGAACCAAAATGGGAGTACAGAGAATGCAATAGGTAAAAAGAAGAGCAGACTGAAGCTAATGATGAGCCCTCACCTGAATGCATGAAGTCCTTTTCCAAGCACGACTGGTATGATTCAGGTGTTGGTACAAATTAAAACGAGAATAAATATACACATGTATACATATAAAATTTTTAACTCATATTCAAATTGTAAGCATTTCCCTAATCCTGGGAAAAGGATGTCATTGTGTCTAAATATGGCATGTGTTTAAGATGATGGGTTCAAAAACAGTGAAGGTAAATGACGGTTGGTTTTTTTACTTCGACTTCTTAACTGTTAACAGGAAAATTTCCATCTAAAGTACACCAGACGTTTCCAACTTTACAACTGTTAAGTGTCAGAGCATATTTAGCAACAAAACAACGCAGCTTTGTCAGTACAACAACACATTTCAAACCTATGAATTTATCAAACGTCCTTTTCTTGTATATAGTTGGTTGATTACTAAAAGCTATTTTCTTTGTTTTTCTTTGAATTTAAAAAGTAAACAGTGGTAACTGAACTTGAAATCTTTTTGGTTAACAACGAAAGCTCAACGAGTATGGAAGATATACATGTAACATATACATACTAAAACAGAATCAGCTGCACATGGCCTGAAATTTAACAGATCCCTTCTAATTTCGTAGAAAATCTGTTATCAACATTGAAACTTCCAACCAGAAGTTCGATTCCAACAAACCAGGGATGGCAAGAAAGGACATGTATGTACTAAAGCAGCTAGCTGTTGAGAAATTCCAGATCCTTGGAAGAGAAGAGTAATTAGTAAAGCAGATGTAAGGAGATGGTGTTAGAATCAAACTGAAACTAAAGATAGGAACAAACACCTCTATGTTCTATTATGATGTAAGGATTTTCAAACCAAGATAGACAACTGCATGCGCATGTGTTAGCACGAGTTTATGAAGTTCAAGCTATAATTTCATAAATATGTGGATTTATTAATTTGATTTAGTAACTAATACCACAAACAAGTTGAAGCATCCACAAATTAGATAACTAATACCACTTCCACTTGCATTAGCTTCTACTATTAATAGTTTCTTAAAACTAAGGAAAGCCAAAACTAACTTTGTTAGTACTTTGGTGCAGACTTAAAAACGCAATGCTCACATAAATCTAACTTTGTTATACTTTGGCTGCCTATTAACCCTCTCTTACGCAGCATAGTCAATAGTTTTGCATTATGTATCCCCATCTTACATGCTGGAACTTGGTGATGTTAGATTTTGAAAAAGACAATGTAGTCATTAAAATGTCATTTTAACAATGTATAAGATGAGCTTGGTTTTGATTATGGACTTGGTATTGATAACAATGTATAAGTGTTGAATTTTAGTTAACGCACG
>JAOTAX010000198.1:44655927-44678384 GCA_025629825.1 Erythroxylum guanchezii
GAAAATGAGACCCGAGACACGAGACCCTCATGTATCTCCCTCATACGTAGTCCGAAGCATGAAAATTCAATCGAAATCGGATTTAGAATACCTTAATTCATTTTCCTGGAGTCAAACCTTAATTTATTATATATGTAATAAATCCAGAAAAATAGAAAAATGTTACTTTATAAATTTCCCGAACTCGGAAACTGACCCAAAACACCCCGAGGTATCTTACGGGAAATCTGAAATTTTGAGTTTTTTTTGTATTGTAGAGTTCGTACAGCTGACGTCAGTGCACGTGCACCGCACGAGCTGGCCACTGTGGCTGCGTGCACAGCATGCGCCGTCAAGTGGCGCGCATCCACGAGGCCACGTGGCGGACGCGTGGACGGCCCGGATGGCGCGTGCGTCACATGCACCCGCCGTTCCACACAGGTGGGAATGCGGGTCACCGCAGAGGCTGGAGCCACGTGTTGGCGCGCGATTGGCGCGTGTGCCACACATGCCAACAGTACACGGCTCTTGGTCGCTATTGTAGCGTCGTCGGGCGCGTGGACCACAAGCGCCCAACGTTCTCCCTCTCCTCCGGCGACTGAGACAATTTTCGGCGACCCGGGACTCTGTTTTTCGCTCAGCCCGTTTTTGACCCGTTTTTCGTAGCTAACCTTATGTAAACTACTTTTACGCAATCAATCACGCAAAAAAGCTAAAAAACGATTCAAAAATAACGGAAAACCAAATGAGATGAAAAACCAACAAACCTTCGTTTCCGGCAATCCGATCACGTAACCGCTCTGATACCACATGTTAGTACGTAGATGAGACCTTATTACGTACCCCAGGGTCCCGTGAAAGGATCAAAAACGAAGGTAATGCGGAATACCTGGATTCAATTCCATCTCTGATTCCGATGCCGATTCCGAGCTCCAAACGACTCCGAATCTCCTGGGACCTTTAGTGGAAAATGCTCACCAACTCACGGGCAAGGCCTTTCTACAGTTTCCTCAAATCCCGAGCTTCCTTAACAGGTCAGAAACCTTATGCTCGAGAATCCACTTTTTTTTTAGTAACTATAGGAGACCTTACCTTATATAGCTTCCATATCGGGGCTTTCCCATCACAAGGCCGATATGGACCCGGTTCACACTAATTGAGACCCATTTTTCACCTGGATTGCGACCCCTTGAACTAGATCATTTATTGGGTCCCTTTAATATCTTTATTTAGATCAAATAGTGTAACTTAACCGGTAATTTGTTTAAAGCCTAAAATTGTAATTAATTGTAGTCCAACTTTATGAGACATTGACAACATTGCCCATAAGGATAAAAATGTCTCACAGTGAGAATATGTAATACTAACTATTATTAACAGTGGGAATGTTCCCTGTGTACTCTTTCATTAGTGCCAGGAGATAATTATAATGCACATAGTATTGTCAAAAGGCAGAAAGATAAGCTTAGGGTTGTACCAGGGGGAAGAATCTTTCAGAAGTTTTATAATTTTGGAGTGGACAGCCATCTGAAATCCTCATTCTAGCTTTTTCTGTATTCATTTTATATGTACCCACATCATGACATACAAATTGATAAAAGTAACATATGTAGCATTGGTAGCTACTAAAAGTCGCTAAATGGATAGGCATCTAACCAGTTGTATGTACATACGGCATTCGTTGCATTGGAAGGTAATAATAAATTTTACAGATTACGTTGGTGGGTGTGTATGGAAGAAGGAATGGCAACTGTGTGGATGTCGGTCGAATAATTAACAAAATAGAATTCAAAAGCCTCTTACGGGAAGGAAATCTACATTATACGACAGAAGAAAAGTTATAAGACGACTATAGCTGGATTTGGTGCCCGTAAAACACGTGCTACAAAAAGCAGCACTATGCAGTTTCTCGGAATTCCAAGAATGGGTCAAGCAGTTCATACCGCCCCCTTTGGTGACGACGTCTTCATTAACTATGTATCTACTTGCATTCTTACTCCTTCAAACATGCGTACGTACTGCTCATTTATTGGATTGCCGGTTCTATGTATCCACTTGACATCTTGTTCACCTTATAACTGAAACTCCAGAATTTTCTCAAGGCCGAAAGTTTTATGTCAAATGTATTGCCGAATAATATTCCAAGGAATACCCAAGAAAATTAATTAGAGGCCAGTATTTCTCATTCACGTGGTGAGGAAGTTAGCAACATTTTGACAATTTCTTTTCTCTAAAATGTCAAAGTTTCTAACTGATAACTAAAATAAAAGAAAGAGCTGGAGGAGAATTTTTTTTTCTTGGATTATTCAGAACAATGGAAGTCTTTATATAGGCAAATTCATAACAAGATTTACACAAAAATAGGTACTAACATACAGGACTCTTTTTAAAATATAGGAAATAGAAAAAACATGTTTTGCTCAAGTGGAACAACTGAAACTACTAAAGACCTAGTCAACTTGGACTAAATCGATAAAGATAATCTGCAAATCTGTAGAAAATATTTTAACATTCCCTCCTTTAAACTGAAAACTTTTGGTCTTCAGTTTACTTGTGCAGCTTCTTCAATCATGGTTTTCCAAAGTGCAAACTACCATCAACCTTCTCAAATGTTGGAAGGGAGAAATTTTGAGAGGTTTAGTAAATACGCCAGCCAGATGTTCTCCGCTTCTGCAATACTTCAAATCAATTACTCCATCATTGCTGAGATCTCTTAAAAAAATAATGTTTCACAACAATATGCTTGCTTCTTCCATGTAGGACAGGATTTTTAGATAGCTTAATGGTTGAGTTGTCACAATAAATTTTAGTAGCTCCTGCTTGCTTGAAATTTAGCTCTTCAAGAATTTTCCTCAACCAAATAGCTTGACAAGCACAAGCTGTGGCAGCAACATATTCAGCTTCTTTAGTTGACAAGTGACAATTGGTTGCTTCTTGGATGACCATGAAATAGCCCCTATGCCTACTATAAAAATATAGCCTGAAGTGCTTTTTCTATCATTTTGATCTCTTGCAAAATCACTGTCAATAAACCCAATCAAATCTAACTTTTTACCTTTCTTATAAAACAACCCAAAATCTTTAGTTCCTTGCAAATAATGGAGGATTCTCATGGCAGCAAATAAATACATCTCTGTTAGATTTTCCATATATCTTCTAATTAAACTCACAGAATGCATTATATCTGGGCTTGTTGTAGTTAAGTTCATTAAACTGCCTACAATTTGCTTATAAAGAGTGATATCCACCATCGTTCCTTCTTTGTTTAGCTTCAAGCCAAACTCAATTGGAGTGCTTACAGGATTGCAATCCTTCATTTGAAACTTGTCCAATATTTCTTTCACAAACTTCTTTTGAGAAATACAAATTTCACTAGCGGACAGCACTATTTCAATGCCAAGAAAAAAATACATCATGCTAAGATCTATCATTTCAAACTCAATCATCATAGACTTCTTGAACTTTTCAAACAAGACATTATCATTTCCAGTAAGTATAAGGTCATCTACATATAATGAGCATTTTCCCTCCATCTCAAATTTTAGCAAAAAGTGTGTGCTCATATGGACATTTCTTAAAGCCTTCTCTCATAAAATAAGCCTCAATGTGACTATACCAAGCTCGTGGAGCTTGTTTTAGTCCATAAATAGCCTTTTTTAATCTATACACTTTATGCTCATTTCCAAATTTAATATAATCAGGAGGTTGATCAACAAATAATTGTTCCTCCAAATTTTCACGCAAGAATGTGGATTTAACATCTAACTGAAAGATAGGTCATGAATTTTGTGCTGTTAATGCGATCACCAATCTAATTGTATCATGCCTTGCAACTAGAGCAAAAACTTCTTTGTAGTCGATTCCATGCTCTTGCTTGTATCCTTTAGCATCCAATCGCGCCTTATACTTGTGAACTTCACCATTTTCTTTAAGTTTTGTTTCGAAGACTCACTTGACACCAATGGTTCTGTGCCATTTTGGAAGATCAATTAATTCCCAAGTTTTATTTCTCTCAATAGCATCAATTTCATCATCCATCGCCTTTCGCCAATTTGACTCTTTCATAGCAATCTCAAAAATTGTAGGGTTACAATCTGCAAATAAAGCAAAATAGGTGATTGGGTCTTTAGTTTGGTCAATTCTAGTTACCTCATAGTCTAGCATCCACGCAGGTCTCTTTCAAACACGGTTAGGACGACTATCTATTGCTGCATCAATAGATTCTCCTCACTTGGTGGATTTTAGTGGTTGTTGGTGCTTCACTTGGTGGATTCTTCTTCAATTTCACTGTCACACGTCATTGGAGTAGACCGCTGCCCATTCCAATCCTGATAATGACTATCTTCTTTGTCAATGGATTGAACAATTTATATGGTTTGGATGCTTCATTTACACCAAGAAAGACACACTTTTCACCCTTATCATCCATCTTCTTCCTTTTCTGATCTAGAACATGTGCATAAGCTAGCAACCAAAAATTCTGAAGTGATCTACAACTGTTTTCCATCCATTCCAAGCCTCTTCTGGTGTAATGTTTTGAACAACAAAGGTAGGACTTCTGTTCAAGACATGGATGTTCTAATTCACCGCTTCTGGCTAGAAATTTTTTGGAATTCTACTTCTTGCTAGCAAAGTTCTCACCATATTGAGAATGTTTCTATTTTTTCTCTCCAATACACCATTTTGTTGTGGTGTATAAGCAATTATAAGCTCCCTATGATGTTACAAAACCACCCTCCAAACTCTTTTGAGTAGTATTCTCCACCACAATCAGTGAGGAGAGTTTTAATGGCCTTTCCTGTTTCATTTTCAATACGTGCCTTGAAGCTTTTAAATGCACTACAAGCTTCTGATTTCTCCTGCAAAAAATAAACCCAAGTTTTTCGACTATTATCATCAATGAAGATAACAAAATATCTTTTACCCCTAATAGAAGTTGGGGTTTATTGGCCCATAAATGTCTTAATGAACTAACTCCAGTACATCTTTTGCTTTCTATGACTTTCCTTGAGGAAATTGAGCACAGCGTTGTTTGCCAACAACACAATCTTCACAAACTTAGGAAGAAGTAGTGATTTGAGAAAGACCTATCGCCATATTTTTCTGTTGAAGAGTCTTTAATCCACCAAAATTCAAGTGGTCATAGCGAAAATGCCAAAACCATGAGGAGTCTTTCACTTCAGTCATCAAGCAAGATTGAGCACTTTCAATCTTCAATGGAAACAGTCTGTTTGAACTCATTTGAACAATAGGAATAGCTCCTCTTGAAGGATCATATATTTCACAAGAACCCTTTCGAATAGTTATTGCATAACCCTTCTCTTGCAGTTGCCCAACACTCAATAAATTGCTTTTCAAATCAGGAACATAAAGATCATTTGAAATTGTTTCTACAAAACCATTATTATTTCTTATATTAATATCACCTTTTCCTATGAGATTTACAGTAGAACAATCCCCAAAAACTCACTGTAGAATGAAAGTATTCATTTAAGTAAGAAAAAGAAGACTTACTTCCACACATATGGTTGTTGCAACCTGTATCTACATACCATACATCTAATTCGTGAGGCTCTTGATTGACTTGGACTGCCATTAATAAAGTTTCTACTTCCTTCTTTTCTGTAAAATTTGATTTCTCTCATTTTTCTTCATTGTTAGGCAACTTAGTATAACATTCAGAACGATAATGACCAAATTTATGACATCTAAAGCACTCTACCTTGGATTTGTCAAATTGTTGATCTCAACCTCTGCTTTTGCTTTGAAATTGATCATCATCAACTTTCGTAGACTTGTTACCATCTCTGTTGCCTCAATCTCCCCTTCCTTTACCTCTACCTCTACCTCTACCTCTTCCCCTAGAATTTGAGGAAAAAATAGTAGAAGCCTTTAAAGCTTGCTCCTTTATAGTTGAACTGCGGTTCGTCTTTTGTTCGTGGACTAACAAAGAGCTCTGAAGTTCATCAATGGGAAGTGCATCTATGTCATTAGATTCTTAAATTGAGTAGACAACATAATCAAACTTTGGTGTCAAGGAACACAATATCTTCTTAACAATAGCAACACATGTCCTCTTCTCACCATGGAATCACATTTTGTTGGCTATCGTCATGGTCCTTGCAAAATAATTGTCAATAAATTCACCATCCCTTATTTGCAAATTTTCAAAATCCCTTCTCAGGGCTTGCAGCTGCGAGAGCTTCACTCTAGAAGTGCCATGATACTTTTTCTTCATTGAATCCCAAATATCTTTGGAAGTTTCTTTTTTAAGAATAGTTTCCAAGATAGATCGATTAATTGCTTGGAGCAAGTAATTCTTTGCCTTCAAATCTCTCAACTTCAATGGCTCCAAATCCTTTTGTTGTGCATCTGTAAGTACCACTCCATCCGTAGGTGTTAGTACACTAGATTCAATAACATGTCAGTACTCCTTATACCTCAAGAAGTTCTCCATTAGCATACTCCAATCGTTATAATGACCATCAAAATATGGAATGGCTAACTACACAAAATTGTCTGTAGCCATTTGTACACTGCTGCACTTTTCTCTCTATTTTTTTTAAAGAACTCTTACTTAAAAGAAATGCTCTCTCTTTTTATTTAATGCTCTGATACCAATGATAACTAAAATAAAAGAAAGAGCTGGAGAAAATTTTTTTTTCCTAGATTATTTAGAACATTGGAAGCCTTTATATAGGCAAATTCATAACAAGATTTACACAAAAATAGGTACTAACATGTAGGAATCTCTCTAAAATATAGGAAACAAAAAAAAAACATGCTCTGCTCAAGTGTAACAACTGAAACTACTAAAGACCTGGTCAACTTGGACTAAATCAACAAAGATAATTTGCAAATTTGTAGAAAATATTCTAACACTGACACATCATTTTCTTTTGTTATTGAAATTGAAGAGAAGAAGTAGAAAAGCAATAACAAAACCTCTAAAATGAATAACATTGGCTTTGAAGGTCCATGTTAGACTGATCATGGCATTAAGGCTAATTCTAGTTATAATGGAGAGCATATAATGATTGAAGAATGTGTGGAAGATGAAAACACGTGTAAAACTCTCATATGCCTAAAAGAGGCTGAAGTAGTGAATGAGATCACAGATAAGGAGGACCAAGTAGCTACAACTATTAATAATGAGAAAGAATTCGAGCCACTATCTAGAAGAAGATCTATTAAGAGGAAAAAAACCTCTTGCTTTATATACAAATGCATGAAAGTCATTACTTGGAACATAAGATGAGCTAATGCTCCTTCTAAGAAACTTTTATTCAAGAATCTTACCTTCGAGGATAAACTAGATATATTTTGCATGTTGGAATTAATAATAAAGGTGGATAAGTGCCATCTTTTGTAGATGTTGTCTTCTAACTAGAGAAAGATTACAAATCACCATCATCACCTTAATGGGAGGATCCTGATATACTTCAATTATCAAACTGTGAATCTAATAACCTTGGATATGTCAGACTAGATTATAGATGTTGATTTTTGTGCAACACTACAAAGAAAACTGGTGTAATATCCTTTATATATGCACATAACAATGTGCTTCAGAGGAATCAACTTTGGAATCAACTAAGAAGGGTTGTATGCTTCAATTAAAAACCATGGCTTTTGACTGGTGAAATCCATCCAAAGTCCTAAGGAAGTTGAAGGTGTTTGTGTCTCTAAACAACCTTGCTCTGAGTTTAGACAATGCACTACAGACATTCAAATTTCTGACATTCCTTTTGGTGGAAACTATTTCACATAGAACAATAATCAACATGGAAGCATTTTTTTTAAGAAAAAAGTTTGATAGATTTATGGCAAATTTGGAGTGGCTTTAATAATTTCCTAGCTCATCATCAACATTCACTATAAACATCTTTTTAGATCACTCAATATGCATTACTGAAACATAGACTGTAAGTATTAGAACACCTTTCAGGTTTAATAATTTCTTTACCTCTTTAGTAGGTTTTGATGAAATCGTCTAGAAAGCTATCCCCGCTGAAATTCAGGTCACTAAACATTTTGTTTATGCAACCATAATGAAACTCATTAGAACCTCTCTAAAGCATCTGTTAAAGAGGCTTTAAGATTTATCCAGGATGAGCTATACATAAATCCTAATTCTAGTAAACAACAACAGAATGAAATGAATGCAATGCATAAACTTTCAAGAGCCTTATTGTTTGATTATTCCATGGTGAAGCAAAGATCATGGGTGCAATGGCTTAAATAAGGGATAAAAACTCCACTTTCTTTCATAGATGGTCAAGACTGAATATTAATTTGGAGAACAGTAGTATATACACCTCATCAAACGCTAACAATCCTATAGAGTTCAGTGGAGCTACTGGACCAGGCCTCTATCCTCCTTCTCTAAGGTACCCTGAGGTGCCTATTAGAAGTCCAAGGTTGAAGATGTCTAATTGTATACCTCTATTGGAAAACATCAGAGCCAAAGTGCATTCGTGGCAAAATAGGCACCTATCATATGCCGACAAAATTACACTAATTATTTTTGTTTTGAGTAATCTCCACCAACACTGGATAACACATCTACTTGTACGTCAGAAGCTTATGAAATAAGTGGATAGATTGTTAAAGGCTTTTCTTTGGTCGGGTAAAGCAGAAACAAGCAAGCTTGCCAAAGTTAAATGGAGAGACATCACTTAGCCAAAACAAAAATGGGGGCTGAGCATAATTTTCATATCATCTATGCAGAAAGTCTTATTGAGTAAGAGAATATAGCCGCTATTTTCAGATAAAGAAGTGATGTGGTCTAAATGGATTCATGAATTCTACCTAAAGGAAAGCTCTTCTCATTTCTCTACGATATTTAACCATCTTTAGAAGCTTAGACAATCTCTCTACCCACATATTAAACATAGAGTGAATGGAGGAAGAAATACTTATTTTTGGTTTGATAATTGGCTTGAAGCCAATCCCTTAATAAGCAATCACGCTTTTGCATAGTTGAGGAACCGAATACCAATTAAGTCGAAAGTGTCTATCCTCATCCAAGATGGTGAATGGTATGCAAACTTTAGAGATTTCGCTAAGCTGAGAGAATCTCTTCCACCACTAGGAGATACGGGTTTAGAGGATAACATCTATTGGAGCATAGATCCCTAAGACCTATTTACGAATCACACTTGTCATAGGATTTTCAGAGTTAATAGAGTGGGGGTACCATGGTATAAACTTATATAGTCTAAATCTCTAAATCCAAAAGTCGCGTATTAGTTGGCTAACTATCAAAACTGTTTGAGGACTAAATGTAGGTGGTTTAGGTTGAATGAGACAATGTGTGTTTTATGTCATAATATTGATGAGGATCGAAATCACTTGTTTTTTGAATGTGCTTATTCTAAACCCACATAGAGCAGACTTCGACATATACTGGAGATATCTAACTTGACTTAAGAATGGGAGCTTACCTTGAACCGGTTCATTAACGACTCCTCTATGGGTAAAGCGCCTGCTTCGTTACATAAAGTAGCTTTTTTTACTACCATATACATGATATGGAATGAGAGAAATAGTTGAATATATAAGTACATGAAAGTAACTAAATATTAGCTAGCTTCCACAATCGTAAATTGGATTAGAGCTACAATCCTAGCTAACAATGATGGTTGCATTCTCACTAATAATATAAAGATGCAATGGTATATATGAAGGGGTTGAGATAGTGTTATCTTGACCCTCGATGTGTTGTTTTTCAAATCTTTGTAATTGAATTGTAAATCATGTCCATAAGCTAGTGGACAATAGATTCTCCTTCTAATTTTCAAACTTTGTAATAGCTTTGCTATAGATATAATATTATTCATTCATTTCCCAAAAAAGAAACAAGGAAGAGCTCCAATAGATTGTCATTGTGATTAAATACAATCAAAGCATATTTGAACAACAAGCTTTACTTAAGGAAGCAACTAATTATTTACTTCAATCATGAATACACCAACAAATGCTTCACTACATATTTGAAATACTCATGGAGATCATGTTGGAAACTATAACTTTTGAGGATGTGATATATTATCCTAGCCTGTCACCAGTGAGGAGGTTGATAAGTAGTAAAGTCATTCAATTCGCACAAAGCCTAGGTTCAAATGGTTTTAATATGATGTTCTTCAACAAAACTTGGCCTCTGCATAGAAATATGGTCATAAAGTTGTCTCAGAATTCTTTAATAGTAAGAAATTGCTCAAAGAAATAAATAGAAATTTCGTAACCATAATTCGAAAATGAGGAGAGATGAAGCATTTCAGTAATTACAAACCAATTTTTTGCTCCAATTCTATTTACAAAATCACCTACAAGATTATTTCCAATATTTTAAAGAGAATTTTAATTAAGCTTGTGGATGAAACACAAGGAGCATACATCCCTAGTAGATCAATGAGTGACAACATTATATTGATGCAGGAGTTTATGAAAGGTTACCACAGAAGAAAAGGGGGTAGAGATTATACCTTGAAGATTAAATTAAGGAAATCTTATGACAATGTGAAGTAGCAATTTCTAATAAACATAATGAGGATAATGGCTTTTCCTAAAATCTTTATTGAGTGGATATTTTAATGCATCACAACTCTATCTTTTAATGTGCTTATAAATGGGGAACCGTTAAAAAGTATCAAAAGTAGTAAGGGTATAAGGCAAGGAGATTCTTCCTCTTCTTACTTATTCTCTCTTGTTATAGAGGTGTGTTGTAGAATAATCAAAAGGGATGTGGAGAGAACAAAGCAGTTTAGATATCAGTCCAAATGTCAAAGGCTAGGCATAACAAGTCAATTATTTGTTGATGACCTTTTTTTAGCATCTGGAGCTGATAAAACATATGTTTTAGCCTTAATGACTGTAATCAAAATGTTTTCCAGAATTTTTAGACTTAGGGTGAATGTTGGCGAAATTTCTTGTTATACTTCTAACAAAGCAATAGATTAAGAAGCACTAATACTTGAAGTTACAGGTTTCAACATAAATGGACTGTCAGTTACATATCTTGGGATTCCTATTTATGCTTCTAGGTCAACTTATAAAGATCACAAGATCCTCATTGATAAGATACAGACAAGGACCTCAGGTTGGAGTATAAAGGCTTAGTCATTAATTGGGATAGCTCACCTCATTTTCTCCATACTTAATGTAGTGAGATTTCATTGGGTAGCTCATATGTCTCTAGGATGCTATCAAGATAATTGACAATATTCTCAAAATGTTTCTATGGTCTAGAAACAAAACAGGAAAACACTCTATTCTCGTTAAATGGTCTGAGGTAAAATCTTTGAAGAAGCATGGTAGTTTGAATGTGATCCCTTTGACAGTCTATAATCTGGTCATGTGCGCTAAAAAGTTGTGGATGAATCATTAAAGATAAGCAATCCTTATGGGTTAAGGAATTTATAGAAGATCAACATACCTGAAATCAAACACAACAAAACAATCTTCAAATTGAGAAGCAAAGTCAGGCCACATGTAACTAGATTATTGGGTAATGGTATCAATACGCTCTTCTAGTATGACAGATAGTTGGCTAATAGAGTTTATGAAGATATTGGTGAGTTTAATCAATAAAAAATATTGTTAGTGAAGATCAATATGTTGCTTATGCTCTTGCATACAAATATGTGATTTTATTAAGGATTTGAGACTCTGGTTTGCATAATCAGATTAACAACATTAAACTTAAGGAAAATAAGACAGAGCTCAACTGGTAGACTTTGTCTAAACATGGTAAATTCAACAATGTGTCTTGTAGAAAGCATTTTCAAGAGCAAGGAAATATAATACCATGACATAAACTAGTCTAGTGCAAATATATGCTACCTAGAGCTTTAGTCACAATATGGAGAGATATCAAGAACAAATTGTTTCCAATTGATAAATTGAATAAAAATATGACAATACGAAATAGATTTGTATTATGCAATTAAGAGCAAGAAAGTATTACTCATTTATTCTCCAAATGCCAGTCCACTCAATATTTGTGGAAGGATTTTAGAAGACGCACGATAAAATAGTGATGATTTTTTATTGCTTTATCATATCTGGTAAAAGCTTTGTGGGATGAGAGGAATATGAGAATTTTCAAGGGTATTGAGAAGCAACATTCAAAACTAAACAGAGAAATACTTAATGCAATCAAGTTACACTTTGTCACATTTAAAGACAAAATACAAATTGATTCCAGTGTTATGTCAGTATTGTATTAATGATTAGCTTGTGCATTTAAATTTTGATTTATAATGTAATATTTTCCTATTGTTTGTTACTCCATTCATAATGATGGGTTGTTTATGCTTTGTAACAATTATTATTGCCTTTAATGGTTAAATTTAATATACAAATTTTTTTTAAAAAAACTATCAACTTCATTAAATGACTCGTCGTTACAGCAAAACTCTCTTAAATTACATATAATCCATAGGTTTCCTAGTTAATGATAACGATAATAATAAAGACTGAATTACGTGATCATTATTGAGTTGTTTTCGTAGTCATCATAACTCATATTAATTAAATTATTTTCACATATGATAAATTATTTGTTGATGCATAAGAATAATTATAAGGTGATTAAAAATAATAATTTTAAATTATTTAGTAATAATAATAAATAATTAATTACTACATATTCCATCAGTCAGTTGTGCAAACGTGGGGCATTAACTACAGAACGGAAGAAACACAAAAATCGCTCGCTAGCTATGGAATAATTTCATTTACATGCTTTCCATGCATCATTCGTCTTCCTTTATCCACCAGCCATGTGCTCTTAAACAAATTAACTCCATAGTATTCATAATTAAAGAAGAAAACTTTCCTTTGATCACTATGTATAACAATATTTTATAAAAGGTTAAACAAATCTACATCGATGCCTCTGATGCAAATTTATACCTTAATATTACTAAAATGATAACAGAGAAAACAATACGAACTTATTTGAATTTTTTGTGAAAGTAAAGATCACACATGTAATTAATATTTGAAAATTTTATTTTTAATATTACATTATTAATCGATATTACTTAATTATGACTCATTTATTAAAAATTGTCAAAATTTTTAAAAAATTTAAGGTATTATAATGACTAATTCAAACTTTTTAGAAAAGGATAAATTATACCTTTGCCATTAGAAACTGTAAATTTTCCTTCCATCTTTCATTCCACTATCAAAAAGATTGGCCATAAGTACAGAATCACGAGCTATCCGATCATCAACTGAAACAGCTGCAGCTAGCTTAACCTAAGAGACATTCATCTGTATGACTTAAGAGTAGCTCCACAGAAAGTGCAGATAATAGCTCTCCAAGATTTCCAATAAAATGGGACGTAACAAAATCTGGTTGAAGTCCTCATATCGGCGACACTAGCGCCGCAGCCGCAGCGGGTGCAAGATCCTGCGACCGGTTTGTAGCTCTTAACCTTCCTGGTTTGGTCCACCAAGAAGCAGAAGCAAACCATTGATGAGGCAGAAGGAGAAAAGAAAGAGTAAGGATACAATAGAGTTAGGAGAGGCAGTGATTTACTGAGGAGAATATATGTACAAGAGAAAAAACCCTGTGCTTACAAACGTAACTAAAACCTTCCTGATCTGTGCCTATATTAGTAACCAAGGAACATAAGAAATAGTAGTTAATTTCTTGATTCTGATATATAAATAATACTTAGGAACTAATAGTGCTATAGCAGCTTCCATAGTCAAGTCAAAACAATCTTTGATTATCAATTAGTGCAAACAAAATCAAAGGGTAAACGAACTCTTCGGAGAGAAGCGTTGATTGTTCTACGAAAGATAAATTTCAAACTGATGGATGGGAGACAGAAATGGTCCTAAATTCCTCTGATCAATGGGACTACATGATGTATGAAATTTGATAAGAAAACTCATGATTTGCTTCGTTCGTTCGAAGAAATGATAATATAAATTATAATAAATATAGTGAATAGCAGAAATATTGAATATGACTTATATTCTTTATACAGAGTATTGTCTTAAAAAAAGATATAAAATTACTGTACCAACTTTTTTTTTTAATTCTTTAACGTAACCATTCTTTTTTTTTTTTTCATGTCAAATAATCAAGCACCCCGTTAAATCATCAGCAAAAGCTATTATTTTAGCCACACGCTCACTCGGCAAATTGAGAAAGGGGATTTCTTAGTTTAAAAGCATGACTTATATCCAAAATTTGCTTGGCAAGGCTATAGACATATAAGATGATGTAAACAAGACCTTGTCCGTGACAATGCTACCTCATTGAATAGTTTATGACCATTAAGGGGAAGGAACAGGTAGGAGTTGCAATTAATGTTGTGCTATAGAAAAGTCTCTCGAAATGTTAACACCTTATGAATTTGAAAATTTTTAGTTAATCATACTAATATGTACTTTTTTACTCTTCCTTTTAATTTGTGTGTTCTAATATCAAAATATTGGATTTTCTTAAAGAATAATTAGAAGAATAATCATAACTTTACAGTTCATAAAATGAATATGAGGAGGAGGTGATCCTATAAAGTTGAAGTATGGCATCTTTCAACCCTACATCAATTAGAGGACTTCCCTCATACCTAGATCAAAACCAAAATTTACAGAACTTCTGTGGAATGTGGAACAACTGTTGTATTATATTCTCATTTTAATTAAATAAAAGATGCAAAAAAAGTAATTTCAAAATCACTTCTTTTTTATATATATTTCATTTGAATCATAATCGAGTTTAGATTTGTATTATAAATATTATGATATCTGCTATAATTAGTTGAATAACAATCTTTATGAAGATAAATAAAGATAATTTAACAAATATTTTTACAATTTTTATTATCATAAATTCTTAATACTTTATACATTATATAAAATATATGTTGTTTGTATGAGTTAAACAACAAGAATAATTATCCTTTTTACTACAACAATCCAAGCTATCATTAGAAAGAGAAGCTTTTAAATCTTGGTTTCAATGTTAGAAGTTGAAATTTAAGATAAAATGGTAATGAAATTTTCTTTTCGTAATAATATAATATAATAAACTGAAATCTTAAGGATGCACTTCTCATAAAGAAACCTTAATGTTGATTTGTATGTAATTAAGCATATGATCATGTAAAACATTTTTGGCTTCTAATTGAAATAGAAAAAAAGCAGCACGGGGTTGCTGTCGGATAATTAATAGCGTGTTGAAAGATGAGTAAGTTGGGTACGCAAATCTTATCGGAAGCACACAGTCGCAACATGCATTTTCAGATTGAAACTTGAAAGTAACCGCTTTTGACAAAAAGCCATGTATACGCTCATTTCCACAACCACTTGATCCTGACAATAATATCACAAGAAAAGTTTACTAAAGTACAGCACATGTTTCTCCCCTTTTTTTTATCTAAATCTCGGGTTAGCTAAGGAGTATACCGGGTTATCAAAAGCTGGCATTTTTGTCTCTGCCTAAAATTGGGCAGTGAAGAGGAGTGAAACTTGGCAAATAGATCTCTTCTAATCAAGTTTGAATCCTCTGATCAATGGTCAAAATAAGGTCGTTTTGAACAGAGTTAGATATAATAAAATTAGATAGAAGATTTGAGATGGTAATCAGCTCCTCATAAAGGCTTCAGATATTCTGCCAATTCTAACCCCATGCCACAAAAATAAATAGGGCAGAAAATTTTGTGGCTAAAAGCTTATAGCATGAGATTGGAATTGGCTAAACGGGAGCTGAGGATGTACTCCCTCGTTAAAAGTGTGGCTCAAGCAATGCCATCGGATACTAACAATATTTTTCAACTCTCCAAATCATTATGTATTCAGCTTAACAATCTGTTCAGGAGCTATCGGTGGGGACGGCATAATGATGATCGAAACAATTAACTCGGTGAAACCTACGTTCCATGGGGGATAAAGACATTACGGGCAAAGCACGGGTGGCGGCTTCTTAATAATCAATCATCACTATGCTCAAAAGTTAGTTTGCACAGTTCACCTTGGGCATTGCAGAATATTTGATGGCTGCAAAATGAAAACGGATAAAAATCTGACAGGAGAACTCGTTGCATGATATATTCCCGGTTATGACTCATCCTTGGGTTCTCGCTGATAATGCCACTTGTTAACATATCTATAAATCAATCTATTAGTTAACTATGGCATATTCAGTGAATAGAATAACATATATTTCGAGATCCAATTGATTATATAAGTATCATATGTATAAATAAATAACCTTTTCTTTAATAATTGAAACACACAAAAATGCAAGAGTTATTTTTCTTTTAAATCACTCTCTCTTTTTAGATGTTATTAGAACTCCTTTTCTAAAAGGAGCAAAAGTTGCTGTAGTTCTTCTCCATTTGTACACTATAGATACTTCTAAACTTCCTTAATACAATTCTCAATCAATTAATGCTATTTTGTATGAATCCAACTATGATTTATAGGTTGAGAAAATATGTAACTTTTTCAAAGGTATGTTTTTTTGGTGCATTGTTATTGGTAAAAATATTCAAACCTACCCAAAAGTAGATGAAGCACAAGATATATTCATAGAACATCTAGTTTTCTGGGATCATATGAATCATTAGATCTTAATGTATGATTTCACAATATCCCTGGTAAAGTAATCAAACTTTATTTTCGACGATTTGATATTAGTAAAAAAGTATAGGATTTCTTAAAAGTAATTAATTTGTATTTGATGATAACAATCAATTTTAGCTCTATAAATGACTTTATCGTATGCAATAACAACTTGGCCAAATCATCCACAATTATATATTTGAATTGCAAGAGCTTTATGATCAATTGGAGCTCAGAGATCCTATATGTTCTAATACTCTAAGTTGTTATTGTCTATGCAATCTTCATGATTGACAAAATATCTATTACTTGTTAGCGATTCTTATAAATAAGTTTGAGTTGATCCATAATTTTCTTCCTCGTTAAGGTTTTCTGTTAAACATTGACATTATAATTAAGGAACTAATTGTGGAAGAACCCTAACTTTGAATGGAAAATATGTTGTATATACTAATATTATTCTTGTCACTCAGACCACAACTTATTAGGCCTATACTAAGAAGTCTCGTAAGGTATTTTGCAGAAAGAGTGGTCATCAGCTATACGAGTGAATAAAATGAGCTTGACAAGCTTCTGGACAAGGTAACTCTTCCAATCCCTTTTAGCCTGCTATTGTAATTCTTATTGCTATACAGAGGATCCAATAGAGGTTACATCACCCAAATTCTCCTTGAAAGATCTCTATGTCTTTCTATAACAACTCTAACCAGATTCTATTATGGCTTCCTCCCCTATCTTGTTTTTTAGATCAACTGCTTCCTCTTCATGATACTTTAATTCTATTTCTTGCAACCGTATGACCTCTAAATCCTCTATATTTGATTCCTTAAAAACTTCTTATGTTTTATTTATTGTTTATACAAGTGATATATCTACCATTTACGTTCAAAGTCTAGGCACCATTTAAACACCTAAGTTATCATTGTTTGATACATTTCTTGTTCATAAACTTTCTTTAAATCTCATTTCTTTTGATCAAGTTTATAAACTTGGTATTAGTTTAGTGTTTTTTTTTCAAAGTTTTGGTTGTACTATACAAGATTTATGGATTAGCGAAGTCCTTGGAATAAAGCGTAAGGTTGGATGTTTATTTAAACCCGCCCCGTTTTCTTCTTCCATCAAACTTGTTTTTAATATTGTTATATCTAATATTTGACGCTTTCATATTGTTCATCTTTCTAATATTAGACTCAGTTCTTTAATTTCTAGTGATTTCTTAGATCATGTTGAGTTTAAGCACTCTGATTGTATTTTATGCTAACCTTTTAAAAGAGATACTTTATCCTTAATATTCTTTAGTAGCCTTTAATTTAATCCATTCTAATATTTAGATACTTGCTCCATATGACAATATAATATATGTAATATTTGTTGATGATTTTTTAGATATACATAAATATATAGGTCTATTATTTTATATTTACTCTCACTTTGCAAACATGATGACCATCTAAATAGTGAACACCGAGAAAGAGAAACCATGGGAGAAGAAGGATATAACGAAGAGAAGACGGTGACAGCTGGTGAATTATTAGGGAAAGCTAATGAAGTGAACGCTGGGAAGGGAACTTACGTGTTGCTGATTATTGCATGCCCGGGTCCTCTGTGTCTTTGCTTCCCTCACAGGTCTCCACGTACTGTCTCCCCTCCTATGACTCTTCTTTTAAAATAGCCTGAGTTTCAC
Organism: Erythroxylum guanchezii; assembly: GCA_025629825.1. Classification (NCBI taxonomy): domain Eukaryota; kingdom Viridiplantae; phylum Streptophyta; class Magnoliopsida; order Malpighiales; family Erythroxylaceae; genus Erythroxylum; species Erythroxylum guanchezii. The sequence goes on from JAOTAX010000198.1 coordinate 44,674,184, forward strand.
TTGTGTTCTTTGTGGAGCTTTATTTGATTTGTGCCCATAACTGTTAACTGTTCTTTTTTTTTTTAAATCTCATTTTGGTTTGTTGTGTGGTAGTTACGTACTAAGAAAGTTGAGTTCTTTTTTATTTTTTATTTCCTATGCCTAAAAGAAATTTTAATTGATTTTCTAAACTATAGGTCAATTAAATTTGTGAGTTATGAATTAGTTTATGATGTTCTCATAAATTTTTTTAAATATTTAGATATCTGATTCCATTAGACACATTAATAAAAAATAATTAAAACTAATATTTGACTTATAATGTAAGAGTTTTAAAAGTTAGTTTTTTAATTTAAAATTTACGATATTTAGTATTGGAATGAAAAAATTATCTATTAATTTATTATTATTTAACATATACTTAATATTAATTATTCAACAAACGGTTGTCACCTCGTCCCTTAGCAAGCAGACAAACATGAGAAAAAAAAACCTTCATTGCCACTTAACATCAAAACCCTCCAAAGCCCACTTGTCTCTACATATCCAGACCATGATTTCTTGCTCTATTCTAAGGTTGTTATCTACTAGGAGCTAGTTTCTGCAATCGAGTTATCATGTTAATAGGTAAAAGAAAGAGAAAGATGATGGCTTGTAGAATGAATGATAAAGAATTTGAAGTAGTTGTTAGAGTTATTCACATGGTTGGTTCTCTTTGCCAGAGAGTCCAAGAGGGTTTAGTTTCTCGTGTTACTGACCAGGTTAAGTCTAAGAACGATGACTCTCCAGTTACAATTGCAGGTACTTTAGCAGTGCTTATAGTAATGGCGCTTCTTTTTGGTTCATGGGCTAATGAGGACATCGGGTATTGGAAATTGGGGTATGATTGGACTTGTTTTGGAAGGAAATTTGTAGAAATGAAACTTTTCCATGTAGCATTTGATTGTTGGGGTTTCATTACATGAAGACATCATGTAATGCACTCAAGGTTCTGTTTTTACATTTCAAATGTAGGAACCTCATGTTGGGAAAGAAGGAGTCGATCATGCAGCGGAAACAAAGTAATCAGAACCAATAAATCTTTCTCTGTGTGAACAAACACAACCAACATTAAAAGAAAAACAACAGCCAACAAACTCACAAGTGCAAGAAACTAAATAGCAAGAAATAAAGCACACAAGCAATTTTTACGTGAAAAACCTTTTTCAGCGTGAGAAAGGAAAAACTACAGGACTAAGTCCAGTAAAGAAAAACTCCACTATCACCAATCAAGTTGCAAAGAGGTTTTTCACCTCTAGATATAACTAGAGTTACCACTCAACTCAAGAGACAACAACAGTCATCAACAAGATGAAAGAATCAAAGACTTGAGAATAATATCACCCTTAGAATCTGGCAGCAACTTTGACTAAAGATCAAGGCACCTTGAAGACCTCCAAATCCAATCTCCACCGTTCAGAATGAAGAACAACGAGAGAGGAATCTCTGGTTAAAATTTCAGGCCAATCCAATGAGAAATCACCATGCGATCAAAAGTTAGAAGAAGACTACGTCATGTTGGGAAGAATAACGAAAATTCCCACCTAAGCCTCTCTTTTCTCTTTTCCCTCTCTTTATTCTTACGGCTGAACCTCTCCAATTTTTCTTAACCTATTTAGGGTTAAAATCACCCTTTTATACTTAGGCTTTGGGCTCCACTTAGAAGTGACCCAAACCTAACAAATCTCCCCCTCACAACTAAGTAGAGGATCTGGCCATACTGACCATCAAGCAACAAGTCTCAAGCTTCTCCTTCGGCAATGCTTTGGTCATCACGTCAGCACCATTATCATCTGTATGAACTTTCTCTAGCTCTAGCAACTTAGAATTCACCACATCTCGTATCCAATGATACCTAACATCAATGTGCTTTGACCTTGCATGGAAACTAGCATTCTTACCAAGATGAATGACACTCTGGTTGTCACAAAACAACACATACCGGTCCTGCTTGAAACCAAGCTCAAAAAGAAAGGTTTTCATCCATAACAACTCTTTGCAAGCCTCTGTAGCTACAATAAACTCAGCCTCTGTGGTTGACGAAGCAACACACTTCTACAACCTTGACTGCCATGCTATAGCTCCCCCTACAAACTTGATCATGAAACCTGATATAGACTTTCGAGAATCAACATCTCCTGCTATGTCTGCATCAATAAAACTAACTAGCAAAGGCTTGTCACCACTAAAACTAAGACTCAAGTCAGTTGTACCTTTGAGATACCTCATAATTCATTTCACCGCATTCTAATGTTCTTTACCTAGATTAGAGAGAAGACGACTTACAGTACCAACTGCATGGGCAATGTCTGGCCTAGTACACACCATGGCATACATCAAACTGCCAACTACTAAGGCATATGGAACTTTCTTCATCTCTTCCTTCTCTTTGTCTGTAGAAGGACATTGGTTGACAATCAACCTAAAATGAGGAGCAAGTGGGCTAGCAACAGGTTTAGCCCCAGTCATACTAAACCTTTGAAGTACCTTCTTTATGTACTTCTCTTGCGACAAATACAACTTCTTGGCATCCCTGTAACGAGTAATTCTTATGCCTAAAATTTGCTTGGCATGACCCAAGTCTTTCATGGCAAAAGATTTACTTAGCTGCTTCTTCAGCTCAGCAATCCTAGAAGCATTCCTGCCCACAATCAACATATCATCCACATAAAGTAACAATATGATAAAATCATCATTAGAAAATCTGCGTACAAACACACAGTGATCTCTAGAAGTCTTCTTGTAGCCTTGCTCCCCCATAACTGATTCAAGCTTCTTATACCACTACCTAGGAGCCTACTTCAACCCATATAAGCTCTTCTTCAGTTTGCACATATAGTCTTCTTTTCCTTTCACCTTGAATCTCTCAGGTTGTTCCATGTAAATCTCCTCCTCCAAGTCACCATGAAGAAAGGTTATCTTCACATCCATCTTCTCAATCTCCATATCAAGACTAGCAGCAAAATCAAGAACTGTTCGAATAGAAGACATTTTTATAACAGGAGAAAAGATGTCATCAAAGTCAATACTCTTCCTTTGACCAAATCCCTTAACAATCAATCTGGCCTTATACCGCGGCTTCAAACTGTGCTCTTCAGTTTTAATTCTGAACATCCATTTGTTCTTCAAAGCTCTAATGCCCTTAGGCAACTTCACCAACTCATAGGTGTGATTTTCATGCAAAGATTTCATCCCATCTTGCATAGCTTCAATCCAATGACCCTTATGCTCATCTTCAATGGCTTCCTCATAACATTCAGGTTCTCCCCCATCAGTAAGTAATACCTAATCCTCAGGTGAGTAATGGGAAGAAGGAACATGTTGTCTAGTAGACCTCCTAAGTGGAACAGCCGGCTCATCCACAACTTCAGGAACATGAACATCTACCTCATCAACAACAGTATCACCATCAGCATTTTCAACATCAACATGCTGATCAGGAACATGATTCTGGACATCATCATGATCATCAGGTGCAGTAACATCATGAGCACCAATTTGAGGAATAAGATCAAGATCAATCAGGCTACCAAAACTAGAATGCCCTGGCTTCTTTACCTTGTCAATATCTTTAATGGTTTGATCCTCCATGAAGATAACATCACGACTTCTCACAAGTTTCTTCTCAACAGGATCATACAACCAATAACCAAACTCATCAAGGCCATAACCAATGAAGATGCACTGCCTCGTCTTGGCATCCAACTTGGACCTCTCATCTTTAGGCAAATGCACAAAAGCTTTGCATCTAATCACTCTCAAGTGGTCATAGGAAATATCCTTGCCATACCACACCCTGTTTGGAACATCACCCTACAAAACAATAGCGGGAGACAAATTAATAACATGTGCAGCTGCTAATACAGCCTCACCCTAAAATGAATCAGGTAACTTAGCTTCAGAAAGCATAGATATGATTCTCTCCATCAAGGTCCTGTTCGTCCTCTCTGCCAAGCAGTTAAGTTAAGGAGTCTTTGGAGGAGTCTTTTGGTGTCTAATGCTCATCTGTCTGTAGTATTCATCAAACGGCCCATAACATTCACCACCGTTGTCAGTGCAAATGCACTTCAGCTTCTTTCCAGTCTCTCTGTTGGATCCCGTTCCTAGAACCCAACTACTTAATCCGAAAAACTCAAACATAAACATGATTCCTTACAAACTCTTCTTGCTCTGATACCATAAA
>JAOTAX010000198.1:44691542-44712931 GCA_025629825.1 Erythroxylum guanchezii
TCTTGCCAAATGGGACTTCTTACGCACACATGATTTCCTGTTTCTCAAAGGTTGGAAACCTTTTCGATTCGGTTAGATTGTATGAAGAAATGAAAAAAAGGGGTGGGTTCCAAGCTTGGAAGTCTATATAATTCTTTAGTTTATGTGCTAACTCGTCAGAACTGCTTCAAGGAAGCTCCCCAAAGTGAAAGAGACTGGTTTGCAGCCAAATTCTACTACTTACAATTCAATTATACGTCCTTTACGCGAGTTAAAGAAGCTAGAAGAAGCAAGAAATATATTGGCCAGAATGGTAGCTGAGAATCTAAGCCCAACAATGGAGATCTACCATGCATTTCTGGAGATTACAAATAAAATGATTGTAATTAATTACAGTAAAAAATGTTAATAGTTCTACTTTTCCATTTTATAAGTTTTAATTTGTCTTTATATACACGTCCAGGTGTAAATTTTAAACATTATTTCTTCACACTCTTAGTGTAGCTTTAATTTAGTCTTAATTTAGATATATAAATTAATTATTTTTATTTCTATAGATAAGTAAGTTTATTATTATTATTATTATTAAATATTATATATTTTTTATTAAAGTTGTAAATTTAATTTTTGTAGAATTAAATATCTAAAATTTAAATTCCTATAAAAATATTAAAAGAAATATTAAGATATATAATTTTCGTACCTTTTTTTAAGTCATGTCTTCATAAGTCATTTTACATATAAATAGTTAATACTAAACAGCTAATTTTATCAAACATCTTTAACAAACAGCTAATGCAATCCGCTGGTCAAATCAGTTAATATAATCAACTATCAGTTAACAGCTGATTCTATCATTTATTAGCTAATGCAATCAGCTGATTGTCAAACAGGGCCAATGTCTTAGCCCATGTTTCCACTTTTTCTTTTTATGTTGTAAATAATTCTACTAAAAATGAAGCATATTTTATTTAAGGTTAGACATTTGTTAAGTAGAAAAGGCAGCTGCAATCAGAAAGGAGCACTGTCTTCTGCCTTTCGTAAATTAATGTTAAAACAGACAGTGAGACACACGTATTATTATTTTTTGACAGATTTTCTGGTTATTTTCAAATTTTTATTACTCTAAAAAATCAAAAGAAAACAACATTTACGTAATAGAAATACTTCTTGAAAGTATCGGCAGCATAGGCAATGTGACTATTTAAGAAAAAAAGAGCACTAAATCACTCTGAACCAAATTTATAGTGTTTTGTAAGATTGTTGTCTGAATTGTTTGTGTAAGTTTGACAAATGAAAAGGATAACAAATACTTTTAAACGTAAATATATTCTATCCCACAACAGAAATATAATGAATTTGCTCAAATTTACATAATAAAGCTATTCAAAATTATTTTTTAAACGTTTGTTTTAAAATGCATGTGTACAAATGTTTCTTCTTTTTTTTTTGTTAAAACACCCGTATTTGATGTCAAATAGGTAATTGACTAATTCGGATTTGAACTAGATAAAACCCTTTTGGGTGGCAAAGTTTTCTCTTACGAATTTTAAAACGACTCTATTCTTAAGACTCGAACTCAAAATCTTGATTAAAGATGAAGAAACCTGCGCCATTCTACCACAACCTTAATGAGTTACAGATATTACTTTTTAAATTATTATTTAGAACAAAAGCTTTCCCAAAACTATGATTTATCGACAAAACACATCAAAAGATTTTTCTTCTTCTGAAAACATTCTTTTAAACCTTTAAAGTAGTTTTAAAACTAATATCAGCAGGATAGGGAGTAATCTACCTTTTATGAATGCAGGCGTTAAGCAATGTTCGGCTAAGTAGATTCCCAATCCTAGGAGTTGGACCGCAATCCGCAGCTAAAGTCACCCACTGATTAACAATTCAAAGCCCAATAAGTGAAAATCATTAAGACTAAGTTGTAAGGTTAACACTTAAACAATGTGTTTTCCAACACTAGGTCCCATAGCATCCATTTCGGCAGCTCACATAGCATGTGGGTTTCACTTTTATAAAACAGCCGGCTAGGTACACTTTTTTCTAGTTTTTTAGTGACAGCTATATTTTCAAAATTAATGCTTATGGTTGACATAGGCCCGTATAAATTGACGCCTTTGTGATTTCTCATGAAAAAGTAACTTTGTATCAAGAGATCGATTTATTTTAAGGTGAAATATACAAATATCTTATTTTATGTGGCTCTAATTACTTTAAAAATATTCTATGATTTAAAATTACTCAAAATAATATCTTCTGATATCAAAAATATCTAAAAATAAAATTTATAGAATTATTTGGATATGATTAAAATAAAATAAATCGATCATATTTTTTTATTATGTCCTTTATAATCAATTATATAATAATTTATTGCCGTAACTTGACAAAAATTAACTATATTTTATATTTTAAAATATATTACTATTACGAATATTTTTAGGAAAATTGAAATATTTTTAAAGAATAAGTGAAATAATCAATGAATAAAAAATTAAATTGGTTTAACCGGTTTAATCAATGAAAACTTTAAATTTGTCAATTTTTTGATTAATTGGTCCATTTTTTCAATTTTTAACTTTCTAGTTTGATTTATTTTAATATCTCTTATTAATAAAATTTAATCAATTTATTAATTAATTAGTATATTTTATAAATTAATCGGTTTTTATAAATTAAAATAAAATAATTAATTTTTATTTAACAATTAAATTTTAAATTCTTTGATTTCTTCAATCATATTTTAAATTTTAAATTTTATTTAATCAATTTAATATCGACTAAACTTTTAAAAGTTAAGTTTCTTTTCTTTGAAAACATTGAAAATAATATAAGAATCCAGTCTCTTTTACCCACTATTTTATACCTTAGACTCAAAATTTAGGCTTGAGTAATCTGACAAGGTAATGGGTTCGGTAGCTCCTTACTAACGTGGAAGCAATATTTTAGTAATGCTCCGTTAGATCTTGGCATTGACCATAGATTGATTCTGCACTAGTTATCTCGTCATATCAGTATATTATTTTTGGTCAAAAACATTATAATAAACTAAGAGTTAAATAAATTATTATTATTGTGAACGGATTATTGTTGGGGTTTGGCTGAACCTCGTTAAACTTGGAAGAACTTTAAGCTGGGCTCACGGTGGTCTCTGCCTATAGTCTCAACCTATAGGCAGAGACGGAGCTAGACTCAACTTTAAGAAGAGGTTGGAGGCCGACATCTAAATGCAACGTAATTTTTTAAAGGGAGCTACTTATATTTGTAATTTTAAAATTTTTAATTATATAAGTAACTTTTTTATAAAAAAAATTTGAAAAGGGGGCCAATGGCCCCCCTCCCCTATAACATGGCTCCGTCCCTGCCTATAGGCTATAAAACTTTCGGTGAAACTAAGCTTATCCAAACAATTTATCTAGTTCTATTCACAAATCTTTAAATTCTTATAAACAAATTTTATTAATCTTAGACCAATGAAACTTAAATTTATTATTTTTTGATAAAAGAAAAGTTAATGCATTTAAAAAGTTCAATCGAGTCTCCTTTTTGGTATAAAATTCAATTTTGAGGTTAATTGGTCATTTAAAAATTAAAAATATTCAATCTATTAATTAAGAATAAGGTATATTAGATCTTTATAGATGTGGCACTTTACGAAATTTTCACTTAATCTCGTTGTCATAACCCTCTTCCCTCACGAGGCCAACAGCTGTCTTCGAAATGAATGCACAGAGACAAGTACATTTACATGAAAGAAGATCTGTAAAGTAAAGAAAGGCATATAGTAGTTTATTAGACTTCATTTAATACTTTGCATTGTTAAATATAAACAGATTCTACGTTCACGTTGAAAGAGAGCCCTGCATCCAACTCCTATTTAATTTACTGGTTGATAAGGGAATAAAAATCCTGTGGACCTAACCTAACATGATCTATAAGTCTGTATGATTGAGACTTGAGAGCCGTGCCGACACTATCCTGTGCTTAGAGCCGCTATTTTCCCATGAACACTACGAATCAACGATGGTGGTTCCGAGAAAGAGGATTATCTGGACCAGATGTTATCAAATCCTGTTTACTAGACACTTAAAAAATTGTTAGGTGTAATTAAATGACGATCCCCCACATCGTACACATATTTATTATATATCACATGAATCCGCATCAATTAATCCGGGACATTTAAGCTTGAGATATGCATATGCTAGATCCTTGTTTCCAAAGCATCCTCTCCATTAAAAACGCTAATGAAACACGAATGAGCATGTTATAATTACCAACTCTACATGTAAGAAGTTGAATATGTAGAGTTAAGTGATATAGAATATTATTTAATTAGATTTGTTAAATATCCATTAACAGATCCCTGGTGCAAGTTTTTCTTTTTCTTTTCAGGAGAACTCATTTTATTGAGCTGTAATATATAGGGATTAGGGAAAAACATAATTCAAGCTGTTGTCACGAGGCTTGATTCTAGCGGTTTTCTGGCATGGATGATCCTTTCGTGATTTAATAAATACTTGAGAATGTAGAAATCGGAAATGTCTAAAGTGCAGTTTTAGGAAGATTACTCTTGTTGTAGCATCCTTTTTTTTCTAGCTTTCCTCGACACATATTGATGACTCTTGCAACTTAAGAAGCTCAATTATATGGAATGAATATATCTTAGAAGTTACATTTTTTAGCCCACGTTTTTCTTTACTCTTTGAGACACTGGCTAATGTTAATCTACCGGTACGGAAATGATGGCAACTGAGAATGACGAATATTTGTTATGGCCGAGACAATCAACATCGTTATTCATGTCCAAATCAATTATTAAATACAGTCCAACATTTCTATCTATATTCAAATAAATTATTCAATACAATTAAACTTCCCTATACATATTTAAATCACAAAACAAAGTATTCATATTCATATCATAACACACATTTCAAATGCATATCAAAATCACAACACATATTTTAAGCATGACTCATTTTGGTATTGATTCGCCGTCCTCAATTTGAGATTTTGTTAGAGTTAACTTTTTAGTCCTTAATTTGTATCTTTTTAGTGTTGTAGCTATTGTTTGAGCATTTGTAACTTGAAAAGCTTGAGTTGGCTCAAACACTTGAAGTTGACTTCTACCCATCTATAAAACATTCATAAATGAAAAATATAATATGACAAATCAAGAATAAATAATAAATAATTAGTTAGAATTTGTAATTTGGTAGCAAGCCGTAAAATAAGTATTCCTACTAACTTTTCGAAATTTTAATCCATATTGTTGGGCAGCCTATATGCACATAAATATTTATGAAATTTTAAAAAAATTGATAAAAAGCCAAAATTAAAACTGAACATTCACTCACCACCCTTTGCTTCCTTTGTAAGATAGATGTTGCAATGTTGAATCTTATATATAATCTCTTCTTCTTATAACATTGTCAACGTTGGATATAGATGACAAATTTTTAAGTGATCTTTCTCGTTTTTTCTACATTATACATGTAAAATTTGAAGTGAATGATCAGATATTTAAAAAATATTTATCACAAACACAATTATAAATTAGTATACATTTACCTTAGCAATTTCAGGTTGTCTTAAAGGTTGGTCGTTATTTTGCATCATCTTTTATTGTGACCAACTTCAAAACAATGTTGACATCGCATGAGTACTCCAACTTTATTCAACTTGTTTGGATTCTGTGATTTTTTATCCTTATCCGTTATTCTAGCGTTCTTAGGTCTTTCAAACATCTTCTTTGAGTAACACTCACGTTTGTAGTATCAACACTCATGTTTGTAGGATCTAACTTACATACCCATTGATGTACTTCCCCTATATGTTTACATTAGATTCCCATTAAATCTCAAAGTCTACACTAACATGTACTTGCTTGTAAATCAACAATGAAGTTATCTGCAAAACATGTTACTTTGAACTTCAAACTTCCATTTGTCATAATGATACAATGTCCTGCTTCCCATAATGCAATCTCTATCTTCTTTCTAACCCTTGGACATATTTCATTTGTAGTATGAACATAATATCTCTTTTTTATGAATTCAGGTCATTAAAACAATTTGAATATCCTTTGTCATATTAATCAGGTTTTTGACCATACTCCACATGTGAATCTATTAAATGTATCTAATATATTCTTACAAACAATTTCATACTTTGACTTTGTACTAACAAACGATTTCAAGAAAGTCTTAGGATTCCTTGCTTTGAAGTCATTGTAATCCTTTTCTGAACATTCTTTGTTCAGAAAATAAGTTATTGGAAAGAATTAAAGCTGCTTGAAATTGAATAGAAGAATGATAATATCTGTAAAAGATCAAACAATCATACTCAACAACAATGATTTATTTCTCAAAATGATAACTTAAGGTTAGATAAACTCACCTTTCAACCGTAGGAGACACTCCCAATTGCACCCAACCGTAAGAGACAATAGCAACACTCTAGAGACACTTCATAGATAGTGAGAGTTCACACACAATTGCAAGAGACTACGACACTCACAGCTCAAGATAGTTTTGTATCATCAAGAATCAAGAACATGACCAAAAAAATAATTTTTTGTGCTTTAATTTATTTGATTTTTAAAGAAATGAGTTAAAAAAAATAGGGATGTGTGTCAGACAAGCAGTATATAAAAAATTTGAATTGGTTTATTGCTTATCGTTTGTCTATTTTCACAACAAATTAAAAGTTGAGATATTTTAGTACCCTTTTTTAAAACTCAAGCTAATATTGCAAAATTGAATAAAGTTTAAGATTTTTTTTCTATAATTAACCTTTAAAAAATATTTTCCCTTAATCATCAAAAATTGGATCTTAATTTGGTGATATCATTTATTAAGATTTGAGTCCTTTATAATAAATTGAGTAAAGGTTATTTGCATAGATTTTTGTTTTTTTTGTTTTTAAGTAAAACAAATATCATTCTTTGAGAAAGTAAGAATCCTCGCCTTCACTTTCAAGCAATCCTTTAATTATGCTTAGAAAAGTTTTTACTTGGCTTGATGATAAATCACCATGGACTCAAAAATATCTTAAACATAGTCGAGAAACTATGAACCATATCATTCATGTCTCCACATGTAATGTATAAAAACAATGCATGCTTAAAGGATATGGACCACGATCTTCATGAAAGTTGCTTTTGAATTAGTAAAATAAATTGGTTGCATTCCCCAAGTAGAAGGAGATGGGGAAGTATCGTAAACCCACCATGCATTTGTGTTTCTTGCTATTAACCTAACAAATGCTGTACTGTGCACTTACCCTATTGCGTATAATATAACCCTATTTATAGAGTTTGCTTTTGGACCTTCCAAGTGTTTGATTGACTGTTAAAATTTTTAAATATTTTCTGTACCTATTCGTTCCGTAATTAAAAACACTCATATTTGGCCGCTGGTACTAAGATAAATCTTTCTATCTCTCTTTTCTCTTCTCCCTTCATAAGTTCGAAGAAAATTTATATAATTAATTAGGTAAATGCCGTACAAAATTCAAAATATTTAAAAAGATAATGAGGAAAAATATTTACCACGCTATAAATTACTCTTTTGTAATTAAAAAGTTAAGGATTTGCATTACAGAAATAATCATTTTGTAAAATATAAAAAAAATACAAACAATTGATGGCCTTCTTCCTCCGACCTTCGCATAGTTAGAGACAGCCCTTTTATTAATTGAAATGGCCTAGATTAGAAGTAAATATTTAGGAGAAATTACAAAAGAAAATTGTTAGTTTCGCGAGAATTTTCTTTCATGAACTAAAGTTTAATTTGTTTGACTCAACTCACCGACAACATCTCAATTAACAAAATGGCTTCAAAACAAGGAGCGAACAGCGATGGTTTATATTTTCCTGGAAATGGAAAGTTGACAATTAATACATGTTGAAAATAATACTCCCTCTGATTTATAAAAAGTGTCGTTTTAGAGGGATCTTAATTATTCAAAATAAATATCGTTTGTGACTTTTTATGCATGTTTATAATTTTACTTCCAAAATTACCCTTTAATTTCTCTCACATTTTAATTACAAAGATTATATCTTTAAGACACTTTAATACGTAATTAATAAGGAATATATAAGATATTTCAATAACTTTTTTAATAAATGTACATTTCTCTAAAACGATTTTTATTATGAATGAAAAAGAGTAACAATTAGTAGTAGAAATAATCGGGGTATTTGAAGTCGGTGAGCGTCAGTGTAAAACAGGCATTGTGCGAATCGTCAAAGAAAGAGAAGCATAAAAGAATTTTTCAAAAAAAAAGTAGAGAAGAAAAAGAGGATGGAAGGTTCGTGCCTGCTTCAATTGACACCGTTAGTAGTACTCGGTAGCTTAGCTTTCATGCATGTCATTCCCGCGTTTTCTTCTCTTTTCGGGTCCCATTTCCTTTTTTCCCTCTTTGTCAAAGTGGAGCCTGGCCTACCCTTTCATTTAATATTTACTGTTCTGCTTTTCCAAATTCTCAACATTTGGGGGGATCCTTAACGTTGAAAAATGAGAAGACAAATGGCAAAAGGGTATATTTAAATTCGGACATCGCAAATTGACAAATGCTCTACTTAGAAGAGTCAATTTCATGCCAAAAAAAAAAAAGGCGTTTCATATTTGTATTTTTTCAAATTTAAGGGTTACTATCAAGGGAAGAAGATAGATGCAGATGCAGGCGACCTCTTTCCAAATCCATTTGGAGCTTAAAGCATAATTTGCCGGTCAAAAAGATCTTTGTAGAAAGCTAATTCTCAATCAATTTTCAATTTTTTAGGTTCAAACCCCCAACGTAAGGTCTTTAATTTATCACCATCTATTCCGTGATTTGCGCCATTAATTTTTTTCTCTCTTACTTAACACGTATGTGGCTATTACTTTACTGGTTGATTTTTTTTTTTATAGGTTTGTCTAATTTACATTGTTGTTAATTTAACTCAATCTTAGCTACTTCGTTTGTCTTCGTTGCTATATCAAAATGCCGGCCACTCTCTCGTTATAAACATTGACTTTTGACGAGTGCTTGCTATGCAAAGCCAAGTGATAATGAACTCTTACATTTCAACATTTTTCTTAATGTTAAACTAAAATGAACAATAAAAAGATGGCGAAATTTACCTTTTTGAATAATAAACAGTATTTTTAGCATAAAGGAAAATTTTAAAATTATATTTCGAAATAGAGTGGAAAACTGGAATTAAAATCTTAAATAATGTTATTTTCAGGTACGAAATATATAATAATAATAATATAATAATGTTATTTTAATAACACATATTTCAGTTCTGTTCTATTTTGTATAGAAGTTGCATTTAGACGTAATTGCGTACATAAAGAGTGAAAGATAGTTACTTTACACTATCTGGAACGTGGTGAGGCTTAAACGGCAACCAGTGTGTTTAAACTTCACAAGTTTAAAGACGACGGCATTTTGTATGGTTGTCAAAGGCCAACTTAAAATTCCTCTTTGCGTTCTTATTGGTTTCGGCTCAGGAGCCAGGTCGATTCAAGAGGTCCTAGTCCAATCGATTAACTAGGACTTGTGAACCAGAAGACAATCGATTAACTAGGAAATTATGAATACTTGATCAAATCCACATATACAAGTAAGAAAGACGAAACCACATGATAAGAAATGAACAATTCGTGTCATTTTCACGTGGGTCTTGCATAAATCTTCTTAGCATTCAAAAGGATCTAAGTGTAAACTCCAAATTCCTTGTTTAATTGGCCAAATATTAGTAAAACTTATACGAACCTTCTCCTAAGCCATAATTTGCTTCGCTGTTTTTCTGTATTACTTGTTTCTTACATCAATTGTGTATAATGAAAAGCCCTGTATACTAAATAATAACAGTAGTTTCTTCGCATTAAAAGGAAAGACTTGTCAATTAAGGATAGGGTCATTATACTAAAGTTTTTCCTCCTTTTTATAAAATATCACTTTTATGCCACGACGTTGGTTTAATTAATTTCATAAGCACAATCTACCTCGAAATACCATTTCCATCGTAGTTAAGTTATAAACCTGCGTGGTGCACCAGATTTTAGAATTTTATCAGTTTGTAATGATCTGGAATCATGTTACTGTTCAGTACAAGCGGTAGTAAACTTTTAAACAGTAATCCATATGACCTTAGCAATATATTATCATAAATATCGTATCAGTAATCAGTAATTAATTAAGCTATCTTATTTATTACAATTATAGCCATAAACTTTTGAAGGAAACTAGTGTTTCACCGGCGATACACGTGTTCATAAATCTCAATCAGATTTTCAAACCCTCCAAACCCAATGACTACCATATTACATTTCAAAACCTACACTGACTTGGATGACTTCTCAGCAAACCAAATTTATTCCGCAATTTGCCTCCACTAGTAATTTGTATTCCGTCTTTTGCCCTTTGACACACTATACAAGTACAATGCAAAACCACACTTATTAGACAACCACCACCTCTTTTGTGTCTCTCTTATGTCTCTCTTATATGTCTGTGATGTCCGTACGAAATCTACGCCCCTGTCCCCTGTAAGAATTCCGATGGAAAAGAGCTGCTTCCTTTTCTCTCCGTGGTAAAACTTGAGATCACAAAACGACGAACCCACAAGCGTGTTTGAAGTTGTGTGCTGTAGTGGGAAGTGCTCAGACAACAGTACAGATTGATATATAATCATTGTTGTTATCTTCTCAGTAGCAAATAATCATTATTTCCTGACAATTGGAGATTTATTGCCACTGATCTTCTCTTCACCAGCTGTCTCTTGTTTACTCTTTGTTTTCTTTTTTGGTTTCTGCTGCTACTGGAACCCTGTTCTGTGATGTTTGTACCCCTTTGTGCTGTATTTGTATGATGGGCAGATGGTTTTTTTCTTCTGCTCGGAAGTGGATCTGATGTGTTTATATTGGTACTGAGAGTTTGAAACTCTGCATTTCTGGGTTCCGCTTGTTTCTCTGGAAAAGTGAGAGGAAAGCATAAAAGAAGGATCTTTTTTCTCCAGCGTCTACAGAAAAAGCGAGATATACTCAACTTTGTGTTTCTTGGGTTAGTGAAATATTCTCGACCGTAGATTAGCTAATTAGTTGTACACAGCTTTAACTCTAATAATTTTCTTAGCATTTTTAGAAAAATGTTAGTTTTCTGTCTGAGAATCAAAAAGTAAACAAACACTTGATAAAAACCCAAGCTTTTGGCTGCAAAATTCGGTTGATCCATCCAGAAAAATCATACCAAATTCTATTGTAAATTTGATTCTTTTACTCCATTTCTCCTCAAATTCTCACTAAAGTTCCTCCAAGACACGATCTTTTCACTTGTGGTATTATTATAATAGCTCACTTCTTCACTGCAGAGTCCACAAGAACAAAACAAGCCAAGCACCATCAATGTCACTCACGGTGAGGCCTCACCTCCACCATTTCAATCCTAGAAATGGAAAACCCACATCCACAACAAGAGATTGGACCCAGATCTACGCCATCTACGGCATGGACCAGTGGCAAACACTTCTCTTCCTCATGTTCCATGCCGTCTTCTTCTCTGTTCTTTCTTTCACATTTCTTTTCTACTTCGAACCCATCTGCCGCTTTTTGGAGACCTTTTTCCTTTTTGGAAACGGCCCAGGTGGCGCTGCCCGCTTTGCCGCTGGGTTCACAGGTTGCGTAACGGCTCTGTCAGGGGTTGGCCTTTTTTTCGCCGCCGGGAACTTCTTTTATAGTTCGTTGGCGTTGCATCACGACATGACGCAGAGAATGGTGGGGTGTGTCGGTGATTGGTCAACGGTGAAGTTGGCTTTGGATGTTGGGTGTGGCCGTGGGATATTGCTAAACTCGGTGGCGACTCAGTTGAAGAAAACGGGTAGCTCCGGTCGTGTTGTCGGTTTGGACCGGTCAAAACGGACAACCTTGTCAACTCTCCGTACAGCCAACATGGAAGGTGGGCATGTGTAATTAAATTAAGTTAGTTATTTTTTTTGGAATTTGACTATATGATGGAGTAGTCTCTGATTTTACTGTACAAATTTGAAAAATGAAACAGAAGTGGCCTTATGTATAAAAAATTAATAGCGTTAAGATGAGTTTTGTTAAACAGATCCAACAAATTAAGATAAGTCCAACTTGTACTTGAATTCTTTTCGTTGACATATATACATTTGATGTTGATGGTTTTATATGTTTAATTTGAACGATGAACTTAGCATGTGTGAGTGTTTTTATGTTATCAGGTGTAGGAGAGTATGTGACTTGCAAGGAGGGTGATGTGAGGAGCTTACCATTTGGGGACAACTACTTTGATGTTGTGGTTTCTGCTCTTTTTGTGCACACTGTAGGAAAAGAATACGGCAACCGGAGCGTGGAGGCAGCGGCAGAGAGAATGAGGGTGTTGGGTGAGATGGTTAGGGTTCTGAAGCCTGATGGGATTGGAGTTGTGTGGGATCTAGTTCACGTGCCGGAATACGTCCGGAGACTGCAGGAATTGAAGATGGAGGATATTAGGGTATCGGAACGTGTAACAGCCTTCATGGTCAGTAGCCACATTGTATCCTTCAGGAAGCCTAGTCAGCACATAGTGGGTCCCGGCGAGGTCAGGTTGGACTGGAGATGCTGATGTGGTAATTTATATATACATCTCTGAAAGATGATGAACAAGATGGATGGTTAGGGGGAAAAAGTAAAAGTATACATATTAAGCTCATCATGGTTTTACTTTGAATCATCTGGGGAGACGAAGCCGATCCAGATGCCTTGAATATACATACATGTCATGTAGTTTTTATTATGTCTGTGATGTCATTCAAGTAGTTGGTATATAAATCAATGTTGCAAACAAAGTAAACCTTGTAATCTTGTTATTATGATATAAAGAAAATGTTAAATGTGCTGGAGACTTGGAACAGATCAAAAACTTCTTGTTATGAAGATTCCTGGTTATTTGTCTTCACTTTATTAGCTAACCTGGACGTTGACTCTAAGTGGCTATGCTCGTATCCTCTCGCAACTGCAGTTTAGAGAGGCAATTAAGGTGTCTTTTTTGGATCATTAGGAAACATCATCTGGCTTTGACACTAAGGTCTGGTGCTTTCTGAGTCTGAGTTCAATTCTCGCCAACTATGTTACGTAGGTTTATGAGATAGATAGCTAATGTTATTTTTGACAACTATAGATACCGATTTTATGGATACATAATCTTATAAAATAGATTATATGGATAGGACCAGGTTATAAGTAATTTATGGATATGGGTGACAATTGGGATTACTAGATTTCTGAAACTGCATTCGATATCCAATTAATGTGACCCGACCCGCATTAAACTGCAAGTGGTGAAGCGGAGATGAGGACGGTGATGTACGTGTTGGAGTAATAACTTTGCTGGGACGGTTGATATGGAGTTTGTTGTGAAGTCACAATCCTGTCCGTTTGGTACTGAAACTGGGAATGAGTGGTGTTGGATATTAAATGCTTTGGCCATAAAAACTGGCAGAGTTGCAAAACTAATTGGTGTTTGGAAAGTAGAAGTGGGAAGTCGCACAAGCACGTGTCTGTCCACCATGGTTGCTTTCCCTGGAGTTAGGGTCGAGCTCGAGCTGGGAATAGGGTGAAAATGATTCTTCTTTGCAGCGTTTTTTCCCAATTGCAGGGTTAACTTGACTTCAGCTCCATAACAGCAAAAAGAAAGTAACCTCCGACATGGAGGTGACTGTTTTTTGGCAGCTGATTAATTTTGAAAATTATTGATTAAAGAAAGAGAAAAAGCGTATACACAGCATGGCAATTCGTATTCCGGAAATTAATCTGTAAATCTGGAAAATGCCAAGTCTTAATTGAAAGCTTTCTTGTCTTCTATCTTATTCCATTATAACTTCTCGAGGAAAAAAAGACCAAGATTTATATATCTGATTCTGAATATGGTTCACTTTCTGTACTCGTTTAGTCTGCACATGTTGTGTGTGCTTTTGTCCAGAAAAAGACTATCTAGATTAAGTGTGTTATCTGACAATTGTTAACTTCAGAATGTGGTTGACACTCGGAAATACATTTTAGCAACATCTTAGGATTCTGTTCATGAAACTAAAATATTATTATGATTCAAGCTAGGTACCAAGCAGCAAATTTATGAGTCATTATGGTAGAGTAAGGATAGGGAATTCCAGAAAATAGGCAATTGTATTGATAAGACTTTGTTGAGTAATAGCTCTCCCAACCAAAAGCCGTACAATATGCTGATGTTAAAAATAAAAGATAATCCCCTCTTCATCATTCCTAACTAACTTATATTTCCTACCTAGAGTACCCCGTACACCCTACACAATCATTCCCTTATTCTCCCTAACGGTTAAGCATGCATGCCTCACTCTCCAGCTCATCATTCATTTTCTCTCCACCTTAGCGTTCTGTTTTTTCCTCCTATGATAAACTAGTAATGGTTTCGGTCCAACTATTGGACCGGAACCTCCATGGCTAACAGTACTCCCTCTCTGGAAACAAACCTTGTCTACAAGGTCTAATTCAAGAAATTGGCCCCAAAAATCAAAACAGTTGATCCAGGAAGCTTCATCAGGTCCTTTGGCAGCCCATTTAACCAATAGCAGATGACAAGGAGTAGCAGGAGGGTCGAAGGACTTGGTTTGAAGAATTTGCTCTGGAATGAAACTTGGTTGTTCAGCAACCAAATTAGGAGGAAGCTCACCTGAAACTTGATGGTCTCCTGCTGCCTTCTTCAGTTGAGAAATATGAAAAGTGGGATGAACTTTTGAACTCTATGACAAGGCTAATTTGTACACCACAGGACTTATGTTCTGCAGCACCCTGAATGGACCGTAATAACAAGGAGTTAGTTTGTGATACACTCGTTGTGCAAGTGAGGTCTGTCTATGTGGTCGAATCTTCAAGTAGACCCAATTGTCCACATGGAACTCAATATGTCGTGGGTGTTTATTGGCCTGCTTGGTCATCTTCTGCTGCGCTTTGAGCAGATTATAGCGTAGTTGTCGCAATATTTCATTTCGGTCCTGATGTTCAGCTACCATTGCAGCAATCTTAAACTCCTTAGGCAAATACTGAACAAGAGTGGGTGGTTTCCGACCATAGACTAGTTCAAAAGGAGTTGTTTGAGTAGCGCTGTGAAAGTTGGTGTTGTATCAATACTCGGCCCAGTGCAACCAACGACTCCAAGCTCTAGGCTGTTCAGAAGAGAAACATCGTAAATATGTTTCCAAACATCTATTTAAGACTTCCGTTTGGCCATCCGTTTCTGAATGATAGGCAGTGCTCATTTTCAACTGGGTACCCCATCCTTTGAAAAATTCCAACCGGAAATTACTCATAAATAAAGGGTCCCTGTCACTAACGATAGAGTGTGGTACTCCATGAAGCCTCACAATCTCCTTAGAAAACACTTCAGCCACTGACCGTGTAGTAAACGGATGTCGAAGACCAATGAAATGACCATATTTGCTCAAACTGTCTATCACTACCAAACACAATCAATTCCATGAGAACGAGGCATACCAGTGTTGAAGTCCATGGATAAATCTTCCCATACTCGATTCGGTATGGGTAACAGCTCCAGTAACCTTGCGAGAGCTTGAGTGTCGTATTTGTTACGTTGGCATGTTTGACAATCAGCCACAAACTTTTGAATTTGTTTCATCATCCCCACCCAATGAACATTGGCTGCCACTTTTCGGTAAGTTCTATAATCTCCTGAATGTCCTCCTTGAGGGGTGCAGTGAAACTCATGAATTAGCTTAGGAATCCAAGAAGAAGTAGCAAATAAGAATAGTTTCCCATTAAAAAATATTCTTGAATTCACATTCTTGTATTTCTTGAATTCACAATCATGTATTTCTTGAATTCAATAGGGCAGTCAATAATCCTCATTTTGAGTTTCTGATAAGTATCATCTGCCGCCATCTCTTTGTCGAGGTCTGTCCATTGAGTCCAACAAGGTAAAGAAATTGCGGACAACTCTACATCTTCCTGTTGTCTTGACAACGAGTTCGTAGTCTTGTTCAATATTCCCGGATTGTATTCTATGTCAAACTCATACCCAATAAGTTTTGCCACCCAATTTTGTTGAGCCGGAGTAGTAATTTGCTGTTGAAGTAAATGCTTCAAGCTATAATGGTCGGTGCGCACCGTAAACTTTCCCGCTACTAAATATGGTCGCCAATGATGGATGGCCATCACAAGAGCCATAAACTCCTTCTCATAAGCTGGTTTAGCTAAATTTCGTGGTGCCAAATTCTTGCTGTAAAATGCAATTGGTTATCCTCCTTGCATTAAAACTGCTCCTACCCCTCCCCCGGATGCGTCACATTCTACAACAAAAGGTTGGTGAAAATCTGGCTTAGCTAGTGTAGTGGAGTGGTCAAAGCCTGCTAAAGTACGGTAAAGGCTGCTTGCGCCTCAGCTGTCCACAAAAACTTATGCGAAGACTCCTTTTTCAATAACTCAGTTAGTGGACGTGCTATGTACCCGTAATTTTGTATAAACCTTCTATAATATCCTGTTAAGCCAAGGAAAGCTCTCACCCCTTTAATCGATCTAGGTTGCGGCAATGTTAGTATATTTGCCACCTTAGCCGGATCCATAGATGCACCACCCAATGAGATTATGTGTCCCAAATACTCAATCTTGGTCTGCTCGAATTGACTTTTCTTCTTATTTATAGCAAATTGTTGTTCCTCCAATATCCCCAAAACAACCAACAAGTGACTCAGATGTTCATTCCAATCCTTACTATAAATAAGGATGTCGTTAAAGAACACCAGTACGTACCGTCGTAAATATGGTCGGAAAAGCTCATTCATTGTCGCTTGAAACGTAGCTGGGGCTTTTTTAAACCTAAAGGGCATCACTTTGAACTCGTAATGACTGGAATGAGTCCTAAAGGTCGTCTTAGGAATATCTTCAGCCCGAACTCTGATCTAGTGGTATCCAGATCATAAATCGACCTTAGAATAGAACCTAGCGCTATGTAATTCATCCAATAGCTCCTGTATCACTGGAATCGGATAATTATCCGCCACAGTTACTTTGTTCAGCTCCCGATAGTCAACACATAATCGCCACCCTCCGTCATTCTTCCTCATTAGAAGAACAGGACTGGAAAATGGCCCAAAACTTGGCTGAATTATTCCAGTTGCCAGCATATCGGACACTTGTCGTTCTATTTCATCTTTTTGTGTATGGCCGTAGCGATAAGGCTTCACACTCACAGCGGTAACCCCTTGTTGTAAGGGTATACTGTGGTCAATGGCATTACTTGGAGGTAGCCCCAATGGCTCTTTAAACAGATTTGCAAACTTCTGTAGTAATTGTTGAAGGTCTATCTCTTATTCTTCTGAACGTTCCCCTTCAGCCGAGTTCAACTCTATCAATGAAGCTTGCCAAAGCACCATGCCGCAACTAGTCTGACTTGATTTTTACAAAAACCGAGTTGATACTGGGGTATTAACAAGAGAAAGGTCTCCATCAACTTTAATTGTTCTCCCACTAAACTGAAACTCCGTAGACATTCGGCTCCAATTTGTCTTAACATCCCTCAACTGTTGTAGCCACGAGATTTCCAAAATGAGGTCGACACTACCTAAAGGAAACACAAAACAATCGACCTTAAACTTAACACCCCTAATCTCCACTGAAATATTTCGACAAACACCCTGAGTCTCTTCTCGTCGCCCATCTCCCAATTACACCTAGTCCGAAATGTTGGTTGGACATTAAGTTCCATCTTCTTCACTGCCCCCTTGGTAACGAAATAGTGGCTCGCCCCACTGTCTACCATAATAATAACTTCTACCCCACAAACTATTCCTCGTAACTTCATGATTTGGTTACCACCGCACCCTCCAAGAGCAAAATAAGGGAGTTCCAGATTCGTATATTGCTGGTCTCTCGAAAGTACCTTCTTGGGTACTTCTTGCGGCTCCATTTCTGGCAACGTACCCTCTGCCCTTTCCTTCGACGTATCACCGTCAGCCAAGATCACCGTATGCAGTGATGTTCCTTGGCACTGGTGAAGAGGATGATAGGGTTGAAGACAACGATAGCAAAGCCCTCTTGCCCTAAGATCTTGAAACTTCTTCTAGGTGTATTTTCGGACTCCTCTAGACAAAGTTGAACCCGCATGAGTACTTGACCCAGTGCTGCTTCCTCCAGACTGAGCAGGTCTGGTTGTTCCCTACAAGTTACTCCAAGATTGGGCCGATCCAGCACTTGAGTGAGTAACCCCGGCTCCAAACCCACTCTTCCTTCCATCAGTAACCTGAAAAGTAGTCTAAGGCCCTTTGACCCCAATTACTGACCCAGCTTTAACACCTAATCCAAAGCTCTCTCTATGAGAATACGGCTGCGTAAACTTTTTCCTGCTCAAAACCTCCTGTTCATGTTCGATTTCTCTGGCTAAGTTCATTGTTCGATAGAGATCCACAACCTCATGAGAACGAATCCGTGCCCTAATCTCCTCCTTTAGTCCATTCAAAAACTGACCGATAAAGAATTCTTCCGAACATCCCCTAACTTGCACTGCCTTGGCAACGAAGTCCTGGATAAATTCATCCACTACCCCATTTTGACAAACAGCTGCTAAAGCTTCAAAAGGGTTAGTTGTTAGTGCACCCCTGAACCTAGTGAGCACCTCTTTTTTTACATTTTCCCAGGTCATTAGGGGTTTCCGATCTTGTAGCCAACTTATCCAGTGGAGAGCATGACCCTCTATGCACACTAAAGCCAGCGTGACCTTTTTCTCTTCAGGTGTCTCTTGCACCTAGAAATACTGCTCTGCACGACGGACCCAACTCATGAGGTCTACACCAGTGAAGTTCGGCAACTCTATACGTTTGGCTGCTATCTGCACATCGTCAAGAGTCACTACCCGTGCCGATATCCTCCCAAGAATAGGGGTATTTGCCGAGCCTCCCTCTGTCATCGATGACTGCCCACCTAATGCTTCTTCCGTTGCCTTTCCTTTCAACGCAGCAACTAGCATCGATTTAATCTCACTTATTTCTCCATCAAGCCCTGTTAATCTTTGCTCCATCGCTCCCAAACTCCTCTCTACCACTTCCAACCTATTCTCCATTCTGGTGTTGGTCATGAGGTTCCACGCTCATCGCACCAATTTGGTAGAGTAAGGATAGGGAATTCCAGAAAATAGACAATTGTATTGATAAGACTTTGTAGAGCAATAACTCCCCCAGCCAAAAGCCATACAATGTACTGATGTCCAAAATAAAAGATGATCCCCTCTTCATCATTCCTAACTAACTTATATTCCCCACTTAGAGTACCCCGTACATCCTACACAATCATTCCCTTATTCTCCCTAACGGTTAAGCATGCATGCCTCACTCTCCAGCTCATCATCCATTCTTTCTCCACCTTAACGTTCTGTTTCTTCCTCCTATGATAAACCAGTAATGGTTTCGGTCCAACCATTGGACCAGAACCTTTATGGCTAACACATTCTTTATCATATCTGACTCGTGAAATAATTTAATCGTACCATGTGTGCATTATTCCAAGTTCATATGCACCATGTGCTTGACCATCTTCAGAGTGCCAAGCTTCAAAATTCATAAGCTCTGAATTCTTTTTGCACGTTCGTTTTAGATGTTAATTCACTGGAGGCAGATCAGATTTAAAAAATGTTAAGCCCTTGCATATGACTCTCCTCTCCTTGATATTTTGTGGAAAGTTAAAAGACTTCTTATTTTAGTTTTGTGGCTAATTCGTAACTAGAACTGAGTACGACTTGTCGATACAGGACAGTAGTTGAGTAATGGTGGTCAACAATCGTCTCGATACGTCCATAGATATTTGCAGTTTTGGTATTAAACAGAACAATACTACTTTTTGGAAAGCTAGAAATTTGGTTGAGCACAGAAGGATAATGGTTGGGTGAGATTGATGAGGAGTCACCATCCAAGGTTACTAACAGAGGACAATGGGTATTATATAAATCAGTTGGGGACTTAATGCTCTGCAACTATACTTCAGTAGAAGATTTTAGGACCCCTTCTGGTTTTTCTTTTCCATTTCTTCTTTTGGGCTTGAGATCGTAAGATTGGTAAGTGCACTTTTTGGTTTCTGATATACTTGTTTTATACTATTACTACTATGTAGACTGCACAGATACTCATAAGAATGGCTCTAGAGAATACAAGTATATATTCCATATTTATCACTGACATTTACACTTCAAAAAAAGTTGATGATAGACTGCACAGATACTCGTAAGAATTGCTCTAGAGAATACAGGTATATATTCCATATTTATCATTGATTTACACTTTAAAAAATGTTGATGAGAATCGAGACGAAGGCAAGCATAAATTAGTTCAATTGTTAATCAACTCTAGTGGGCCATAATCTTCTTTGTTTTAGGACTACTGTATAATCTCTAAAGCGAGATTTATCAATAACCAAAACAAGAACATAATCATAGAAACAGGCATGCCTGCTCAAGTACTCGAAGAAGCTCAAGAAAATTAATGGTGTCGATTGACTATCATTCAGAATTACGTGACTCATAGCCCACACAAGAGAAGTTAAGAACATGATGATTGGAGGTTGCAAGAGTAGGGATGGCAACCGGCAGCTCCGCCAAAATTTTTAAAATAAAAATATAGGATAATTTAATTTTTAATTAAATTTGTGCTTGAATTGTCCAGGTCTAGGATTCTCTAAGATCTAACTCTTTTAAATAAAATAATATTATTTTGTTTAAAATAATTAGATTTTGAGCTAATTTAAGCTTGGGCCTGATTCGTAAGTCGGCCTATTAAAAACAATTAAATTTAAGCCTATAAGCCAACAATTGCCATTCTTATGAATTGATTTAATATAAAGGGCTAGTCATGTGTCCGTCATGCACATTTTTTTTTTGTTATTACGAAAGGAAAAAAGTTGTGTACAAGTATTCTAAAACATAAAAATTAACATAATTAATTTAAAATAAAAACTTAATAATGATAATCACTAAAAACAAATCATGGAGTGTTTATTCTAAAATTAGATGTTGAAGATTTAGATTAATACATTCTAGAGTGTATAATGAAACTTTTCTTACATATATATTTTTTTTGTTGGAAGGTGTGGTGAAACCAATATTACAAATACCGTATCAGACATGGTATCAGATTGAGTTCTGGTACGATATTGTATCGATTTGTAAATATCGGGTACCATTTCGGATAATTTTTTAAATTTATGAAATAATTCCTCAATTTTTTTAAAATTACAAAATAGTCCATTGTCATATTATACAGTTGTACTGTATATTTTTAACCATATTTCTAAAAATCATAATAATAAATAATAATCACAATTTTAATTTAATTTATAAAATTAATTTAATAATTATTAATAAAT
>JAOTAX010000198.1:44713056-44727857 GCA_025629825.1 Erythroxylum guanchezii
AAATAAATTTTGATTTAATAATTAAAAATATATATAATAAATATTAGTTTATAAATAATAATTTTCAAATTATTTATTTTAAAAAATAAAATGTTTTGATCAATACTTTATTAATAACTATTATATAAAAGATTAAAATAAATTTAAATAAAAATAATTTATTTTTAAGTTTCATTTAATTTATAATTATTATTAGTAATAAAAATATTTATTATTATTTTAAAAAAATGAAAAATTCACAATAATTAGAAAAGTTGAAGTAAATAAAATAATTAATTAAAAAATTTGAAAAAAAAGAGGGGGGAGAAGAGGAGGGAGGGAGGGAGATTTTAAAATTTTTTAAAAATTTTGCAAAAAAGTCCCCCTATTTTTAAAATTTTTTGGTACCGGTCGATATTTGGACTGTATTTTAAATATCGACCAATACCGACTGGTACCATCCGAAACGGGCCAATATTGATCGATATTTAAACCTGGTACAATTGATCTTTTGTTTCGTACCTATTTTAGTCTGGTACGATACATACTGGTCGGTACGAAACGGTATCTATATTCTTGGGTGAAACCTTACCTCTCAAACTGGACAAGTCCCTTTCTTTTATGTTTGATTTACGAGTCTACCTTGTGCTCTAATAGCTCCAAGTAGCTTAAATTTGCCCTTTCTTAATGTTGATAGCAGTTATCAGAGTTACTCCCTCTAATTCACACCCTAAATTCTAAGCTTTGTGAATGATGACCTAAAGATATATAAACATGAGAGAGAACTCAATGTTTTTGGGGAAGCCTTAAGTATGGGAAGGAGAAGCTTTTTTCATGCATTCTCTATTTTGCAACTTGTGCAAAGAAATAAAAAAAAAGGTTAAACATTCTTACAAGTAATTACTTATTTGTTAGTTTTATCTTTTTTTAAGACCAAGCTTACTTTAATTTTGTGTGCCAATGTGGACATATTATATTATTTTGCTATATTTTTCAATTTTAAATATAGGATCATCATTAACTAAAATGAATTGTAATATTTTAACTTGTTTAAAATCCTTAAATTAAACCAAAAGCTATAAAAAGTTGTGCAACTTATGTTTGAAGTTGAGAGTGGCATTTGAAGAAACGTGAATATGGGATCGCCATATCACCATGTTACTAACCGATCAATTATAGCAGAATATCAAAAACTAAATTAAGTTGGAACTCAATGTCAACAGCCGGTCCCATGGTCTAGTGGTCAGGACATTGGACTCTGAATCCAGTAACCCGAGTTCAAATCTCGGTGGGACCTTAATGCTTATGTTTTTCTTATTAGACCCCCTTGTCAGCGAAGGCTTAGGTATGTTCAAAGAGAGTGTCCGTTTCAGTTTAAACATTTTTGTTTTCAGCTAGGCTCATCATCTTGACTTAAAAATCCAAAAATTTATGTTTCATTAGGTAGTCATTGTGAACTTTTGCCATGCTTTGAACTCAACAACTACCAAAAGGTATCCTACCTCTGCACTTTATTACGCAAACTCACAAGTCTGGGGACTTCAATTCAGCCCAATAATGGAGTAATTGTACGTGTTGAAAAATGTCACAATGAGCAAAGATTGGCCCTTAAGTGAGGGCTTAAGGAAGACCAGCATACTAACTAGTTTCATCGGTGAACCTAAAATACTTATACAAGCAATGCCTTGAGTTAAAATTAACACCTCTTCTTCCACTTGTCGATTTAGCGATGGCAAAATGTATGTTACGTTCTTCAAAGTTTTCACCACTACGGTTGTTGAGGAAATAGGGGTTGAAATCATAATCTCATATTCTAATTACTCCGCTCATCACAAGTCCTAATTTCTGCGCTCCTCTCTCACGACAGCCATCTCCAGCCCATCTCCTATCCATCGCACGCTGCCTCTCCTGAAGAGGTTGGAACGGTAAGTCAATGTACTCGTTATTATAAATTGATTTTTTTATATATATATAGAAATTGCTCCTCTTTATGTCTCGAGAATGATTTTATTCAATAACTCAATTTTCTGCATTACTCGGAATACATTGCTGCGATAACCACTTGGTTTTGGAGAAGTGGTCTCCCATTGTCTTGTGGGCTTTGGAGGACTAGTGAGAAGCCGAATTTATAGATAAATACCTTTTCTTTATTCTTAATTGTATATCTGGCAATATTTTAAAAAACAGACTGAATCTAAAATTAGTTAGAGGAAAATTTTGAGATTTAAATATTCAATTGGTATTAAATTGTTACATAATCAGTAGATAATAAATGAGAAGTAAAAATTATAAAAAGGTAAAAATAACATATTTTATTGAAATAAAAAGAATACACCAATAACTATCAATATATAATGAACTAATAATTCAAACTAAACTTGAATCTACCATAAAATTTAAAATAATAATAAAAATCAAAAAATATTTTTGAAGGAGGTTGTGTCTTATTATTGTTATCAGTAAATTCTTCAACGCTATCTAAAGACTTGTAAACTACGCTTTTATCTAAAATACCTGTAACAATTTTTTTTACTGCATTCATAAATATTATTAAAATAAAATATCAACTAACCATTAATAAATGTTCTTAAGTCATTCGTTGTGACAAATTTATTTTCTTCATGAATTGCCTTTTAAAGTTCAATATAATCAAGATTAGGTATCAATTGTTTTTCGATCTAAAAATTAGTATGATAAAAAAAATCAGTATCAACCAGCTCCAATGATTCTAAAATCAGACTGAACCGATCGGTTCGACCAAAATAAGTTTGAACTTGCTTGATTTTCGATTCAATTTATGTCTATAACCCATATACGAAAAAACTTGCTGGTTAAGTAATAAATCGATCAATTTTTACGAGAAAAACTAATCGATTTTCTTAAAAAATGACCATTAAATAATAAACTAAGAATCTTTAAATCATCTTGACCATGTGGGGCCTAGCTCTATTCTTGCACGTCAATCTATATACCTCCTTGTTCTTGTTAATCTATTTTGACACTTTAACCTATCATTAATGCAAATTGAAGTTTTGTATAAAAGTTGAGATTTTTAATTGATATATTTCATAAATCTTTTGACTTTTAATGAATTAACTTTTTTTTAAATTCTCTCACACAATTTAACTAATAAATTATAAGGTTGATTATAAAAAATCACAAACTTTGCTTAATTTTGCAATTATAACTTGAACTTTAAAACGTGGCAATTAAATGCTCAAACTTTCAATTATTTTCAATTTTAGCCTGACGTTAATTTTTTCATTAACTTTATTGACATGACTTGCCATATGTTCCAGAAATCCTAACTATTAATACACGTTAGTCAAAATTAACACAAGGAATTGAGATTAATGAAATGACATCATTTCAAAAAATTGATGTAGTTTAATCCCTAAATTAGTTAAACTGACACTCACCCTTCATTTTCAGTTTGCTTCTCAATGCCGCAAGCCATTCTCAAATCGCAGTGCACCAACAGGCTCTTCGTTTTCAATTCATTCTCCTAACGTCCTCATTCTTTTGTGGCTAATTGCAATGTGATGTGAGAGCAAAATGAGCTTCTTGCGATGCGAGAGCAAACTGAGCTTCTTATCATACAAGAAGGGTTGAGAATATTAGGAGAACAAATTGAAAATAAAGGGTGATGGCATCAGGATAACAAACTGAAAATGAAAGGTGAGAGTGTATGGTCTTCATAAACTGATTTAGGGATTAAATTGTGTCATTTTTTTGAAACAACATAATCTTAGTTATATGATTAAACGAGATTGTTTTATTAATCTTAATTACTTGTGTTAATTTTCGTTGATATGTATTAATAGTTAAGGTTTCTGAAGCACGTAACAAACCATATCAGCAAAGTTAACAGAGATACTAACGTCGAGCTAGAATTAGAAAAAATTGAAAGTTTGAGTATTTAATTGTTACGTTTTGAAGTTTGAGTTATAATTGTAAAATTTTGCAAAGTTTGAGATTTTTTTATAATTAATCTTAAATTATATATTTCAAAATGTTTATTCTTTATATCTTTATATTTTAATTAAAATTATTTAATCTCACTAATAAATTATATTTATCGAAATTTAGGTTCTTTACATGAGAATTTTTAAACTATTATTGTTAAAACTAATTATTATTTTTATTCTGAATTTGTTTAATAAATTGAATTATTAATTAGTATATATAAGTAGTTTTTGCTTAAGATAGTTTAAGAATATGTTAAAAAATAATCTTTAAACTATAAAGAGGCATGTTTAAAGGGCATTAAAAAAAGAAGTTAGAATAAAGTTAAGGTCTTTTCTATTGACTTTCTTTGAACTTACTTTAACTTTTATGAGTCTTTAAATAAATGATAATATAGAAATACAATTTTTATTTTTATTTTTATTTTAAATTTTATGTTAGACTCAATCTTAATTTAAATTATTATATTTATTATTAGTTTTTTATATATTAATAGGCATTATTAGTGGCATTTTTTATTTCAATAAACTATTTAAATCTATATTATAGTTTTACTTATTCTTATAGTATTTACTTCTTATTTAATATATACCAGTTTTATAGCAGTTTAATACCAGTTGAACCTTTAAACCTTAAACATTTTCTTTGACCGGTTCAATGCCCGGTCTGGTTTTTAAAACATTGACTGAATCATACGTTCTCTTCTTACTAAGCACTCTAAATACAAAATAGAGAAATTATAAAGTCAATAATAAAAATAAATTAATTAAAAATAAAAACAAATCAATAAAATAGATGTTATTCATTATCATATTATAGGTAACATAAACAAGGTCGTTAAGTCTTTAATGTTCTAAATGATTTCGTTTCTTTGCATAAATACATTATAAAACACTCTAATTATGTTCACAACTTGATGCAGAAGTTGATTGATTAAGTAATTTACTAGCGAGTTTTCTCAATATTGAAGCACTTTCTCCAAATAATCTCCACCACTAATGTCTTTTAAATTAATAATTATGAGAAATAAAAATATATGTTATTAATAAGTAAAGAATTAAATAAAAGCATGAAAATTTACCAGGCTGCATTCTTTCATTATAAGTTCACTCTTAGCAGATGATCTAGCAAAACTCTTTAAACTTTCACGATATAATTTAATTTCTTTTGCTCTTCAATACAAAACATACTTTTTCATTCAATCACATTAAAGAAAATACCTATAATATCATTAATACATGCGTCTCCCCTATATATATATAAAGGATTAGGAAAATAAGTTGCTAAGTGAATCGTTTGAGTAAGATGCTTATCTCATTATTGGTTAGGAATATCTATATAAGGCTTGGACGATTTCTCTTTTCTTTTAGAAAGGCTCATACTTATTTTGTGATCTCTATACATTCCATCATATACATACCCCAAAGATGACTTCTCATCTTAGTCAACAATCTTTAATAACCTTATAAGCAAAGTCACAATTTTTGACAACCCAAAATTTATTATCTAGAATTATAACACAAACTTCTTTTCCTTTAGCACTCTTTGATAACTTATGACTTGAAATTTTTTTACTTGTCTCTAAATTTTAAAGTAGTTATTTATGATCATAAATACTTTTTAAAGTAACAAATGTAGTTGCAAACCTAGTAGTAGGAAGACCATAATCTCAAAACAATCTGCTTGCTTTCTTAAATAAGACAAAATGTAATATGATTATACACAAAATTGTGATCTTAGCTGCACATGAAACAAGACTATAAATTTGGTCAATATAACCAATATGGTTTATACTTTGATTGTAACAAGTACCCATATGACACATAATTACCTGCATTGTTTATAACAAAGTGCATAACATTGTTTGGTGTAACTCACTCTACAATTTCAAAAAATAATTAAGATAAAGCATGAGCACTCTTTACTTTATAAGAAATATCAACAGACTTAATAAAACTTGTTTCAATATTACAATAACCTAAGAAATTAATGAAGGTTCTTTATTTTTGATCAATCCACTCATTTATCACAATAGTGTATCATGTTGATTCCTAACTAGACTTATATGTATCCACATTCAATTGACATTCTTTTTTTAAATATTTAACTAAAGGCACACAAATCTTATAATAAGAAAGTGCCTTAAGTTCTAGATCTATCATTATTGTAGCATCTATTAATTTTTTTAAAATAAGTGAATTTAAAGCATTTAAAAGAATACATGAATGATAAAACCATCTAACTCATGCTCGTTTACATCAGGAAACATCATCTTTATCGACCAAAACATTTTTTAAACTAGGTTAAGAACCATAAGTAGTTCTTGGAGGAAAAATAAAAATATATGTCAATAATAGCTTTCCCTTTTCATTTATCTAATATTTGTTGTGCTTCAACATCTCTAAAAGATACATTACGAGCCTCTTTATTTTTATTTTTCTTTTTTACTTATTGCTGCAAATAATTTTTAATCCTCTCACATACTTTAAATGGTGCATTTTTATAAAAAGAAATATTAGTCTTAACACCAGCAAAATACTCTTTCATTTTATAAATTCTTCCCCTTTTAAGCGTTCTATTGCAAAACAAACAATTATATTAAATATTTTCATCAATGTTTGGGAAGAAGAAAAATAATTCCATGTTAGATTAGACTTACGACAAGTAGAGGATATTAAGTTCATCGAATCTTTTTATGATGATTCTATATTATCCATTATAGTTTTAACTAGAAAATATAAGAATAATTTTGTTAATTTTGTAGAAACATATTTTAAAAATACTTGTCCTACCAAATACATTGTATTTAACAAACTAGTGTAGTTAATAATATTCATGCCAAAATATGGTAAAAGTTCAAAAAGAGCAAAGACGTGTAACTAAGTGAACAATTTTTACTTATTTTATATCTTGTTTTCTTTAAGTTTTTTTAAAAATCCAAAAATAAAAATAGGTACCTTAGTTTTATCAATTAACAAACTTAAATCTTGATAATGATAAGTATTTTGTAATCTTAAACTTGACATGGTTAAAAACACATGATATAACTATTCTAGAAAATCAAAATAGTAATTTGAAAGCATTTGGAAAGATGATCTCATCCACTGTAAGGATGATTGTTTCCAACAAGTTCAAGGATTTTCTATCATCTCTTGAAATAATGTTCTTTATTTATTAGTTTTTGGTGAGTTAGTTCTCTATTAGCTTTCTTTCATTGCCAACTAGCATACAGTTTTGCTTGCTTTTATCAGAAAGTATACTTAAGAATAAGATGGTCTAGAACCGGAGATAATGAGATCCTAAAAGATCACATTCTAAATTATCTACACCTGGCTTACGTCCTTCTTAACAAAGGGATAAAGTCACAATTTTTGGTGAATTAGATATAACATTACCTGTTTCTTCAAACAAAATGTTTTCTTAGTGGAAATCTCAAAATCATATTACAATATTTCTTTTAAGACTTTCCGAGTTCCTTAGAGACCATGATAAACATCAATAAATAGTAAAATAATAGTTTTAATTTTTAAAAGATCCAGAGCCACAATAACAAAAATGTCAGAAGTAAAAGAGACATTTTATACATCTTATGTTTAATAACAAAAGGGACAAATAATGTGCACAATACTAAAAACTAATAGGATGAGGAGGCAAAAAATGATGCTCTGCAGTTAATGCATGTTGAACCCTAAATTCTATTTCCATTTATTGGTTCCAATTTAAGAGCTTAGGTTCCTACACTTTTGTAAGCAGGACATAGAGTTTATAGGTTCCCATTAAAGTGTTGGTAGATAGTAACATGGGAACTTCTGTTGCACCAACATTTGTAAGGCGTAAGAGGCTTCCTTTTTGTTGTATGGTGAAATATAGGCCCATTGTTTATCCCTAATGAAAATTAATTCTTTCCTTTTTTATATGTGTTTATGGAAAGGATGATCAACATAAAACCACCCCATGAGAAATGAAAAGAACTTCACATGCCAAACAATTCAGAAAATAAATGGTCAACTCCACTTCCAGTTGACATCCACTCTTCATGAATATATCTTAAGTAGTAAAAGCACCAAGCATGATGAACCAGCTTGGAATGAAGGATATGATATATCTACTGCCAAACAACAGCTAATAATCGTATATTTAAAATTTGCCTAATAATGGATAGGAATAGAGTATAAATTTAGGGACTAAAATAAATAATTGTATGAGGAAGGAGGAAATTGCATATATGAACATTGTTCTCCTATTTTAGTTGGTGCTTTATCTATTTGACTTTACAAGTTTAAGGAATAAAGTAGGTTACTGAGTTATACTTGAGAAATCTTGTAATCAATCTTGGTTATAACTCGGTTAAGGAACAAGCATCAACACTTAAGTTAAAAATGCATCAACATTTAAGTTCATAATATGAAAGTTAATTACACTAATACTCTTTTATGCTAATGATCAATCCCATATGAAAGAAAAAGGATTAAGTTTCCAACATGAAAGTTAATTAAACTGAAACTCTCTTCGATTGATAACCAATCCCATAACTCTCTTTAAGAACACCAACGACCCTAAATTAATATGGAACCTTTTCAATCACATCCTCTCCTTACCTGCCTCCTTCAATTGCACACACTTTGAATGGTCTAAGTAATGATTACATTGAAATCAACACAATTATAAAGAAAGAGAAGCATTAATGACATTTGAAGAGCTTTATAAGAAAACCTTTAATCGTGAAACCTTCATAAAATAAGAAGAAGGAAAGAAACTTTTGTCTCCCATCATTGCCTAACTCACCCAATGCTTATCCTAATCAAGAATATAGTAATATAATCACACTATAATGGAGGACCCAAATCTTACAAAGCACCCTCATGCACCATTCGTACCAATTATCCATCATTTAATATTAGATCTAATTTCACATAGCATACTCCAAACTTAACAACAAGTTCTTCTGCATAAAAAGACATATACCTATCCTCTCCCTGGTATTTAAATAATTACTCTTCACCTTGCTCAATAAGTCAGCTTTGTGATAAAATTGTTCATACAACAAAAAATTTGTTGCTCTCATTTTAAACATCACTTAATTCAAATTAGACCTAAGTTAATATCACTAACATAAAAAAGCCATTGTTGGTGGACTCTGATCTTCTCTAACTTCTTATTTGAATAATCTCTTTATAAATTCTAAATATGAGGAAATTGAACTAGTTAGAGATAAACTTGAATATAGAGGCATCATTGGTCTAGGACTAGAATAAAAATGGTGTTTACAAATGAGCATCTTCTTCCACAACTTAACAGCAACCCTCTTCTTTTTACATTTCTACAACTGAAAATAAAGAAATATGACAACATAAACTTGGCCACCCATCAAATAATATTCTTCTTAAATTTTTCATTTATTTTTTATTTTCTACTTCTGTTGCAACTTATTGTGATCCTTGTTTAAGTAATAAAAGTCATAGACTTCCATTTGGCACAAACAACATTCCTTATTACTCTTCCCTTAAAGCTATTTACACATATATTTGTGGTCCAAACTTGTCACTCTCTTTAGATAATTTTAGACAATATATTATCTTTTTAGATTATTACACCAAATATTCATGATGTATTTTTTGAAAAACAAGTCCCAAGTTAAAGTTGTTTTTATTAAATTTAAAAATATAGTCGAAATATTTCAAGATGTTAATCAAGATTATTTATTTTGATGATCATGGTGAGTATAAAAGCCTATTTCATACTCTCTCCCAGTTTGAAATTCATCCTCTCTAGTCCCCATCCTACACTTTTTGATTGTTACAACTGAACAAAAGCAACATCATGTCATCAAAACAGGACTGGCCTTTCTTCACTATGCTTCCTTACTTATCAAATGCTGGATTACTACCTTCCAAATGGTAGTATATCTAATTAACCAAATATGTACTTTAACTCTTCAGTTTAAATCTCTCTATTAATAATTGTTTCATCAACTACTTAATTATGCCAAACTAAGGTCCTTTGGTTGCTTATGTTACCCATATTTACATCCTTCTTCTTTTACAAAACTTAACCCATAATTCATATCATGTATCTTCATTGGCTTCTCCGTACTATATAACTCATATATATGTCACAACCCATTTGCAGATTCTACCTATATATAAAGACATATGATACATTGTGAGCAATGGTTTCCATCTAACCCCTCATAAACAAAAAGTAACCAACCTCCTCATTAATTATTGTTTATGTATTATCCTACACCGACACCTAAGAATCCACCTATACCACTTAATCCCAATTCTCTAACTAATTTACATGCACCTGAAATATCACCAACACTACCCATCTTTCAAACAACTAATAACTCTCAAACACAACAATCAGTCGTACCCAATCTCAGTTCCCCAACAAGGAAGGATTCATCTACTTGTTCAATTTTTACTAAATCTTCTACTTTATCATGTTAATGAATATATAAAACTAATTAAGTTGACCTCACGCAACAGCTTAAGTTATTGTGATGAAACGGTCATTTGACATGGTATCAGAGCCTTTGTGACTAAGTGGTCGTAAGTTCAAATCCTACCACCCACCTATTATTCAGCACAAGGTAGAGTGAGTTTGTGCAATTTTCAAGCCTAAAGGGCTTTAACTTGAGGGGGTGTGTTAGTGAATATATAAAACCAATTAAGTTGACCTCACACAACAGCTTAAGCTATTGTGGTGAAATGGTCATTTAACATATCCAACAACTCTCCACTAACCACTCACCAAAGACCAAATATCATCACCGTTATATCATGAACTCATCTCCTAATGACCTACCACAATTATCCTTCCTCATTAAACTTCCGGTGTTAATATCACTAGATCCAAAATAGGAAATTTGAAGCCTCACCTAATACTTGATCTACACACCAAAAAACATCCCTCCCCTTACTTGAAACCACTATAGTAAAATAAAATCTCAATATGCTCAATGGCTTGGTGTTTTAAATGCAGAAATATAATGCATTTATCACAAAGATCACCTAGAAACTAGTTCTACCCATACTAACCCAAAATGTAGTTACTTGTAAGTGAATATTCATAATCAGAACCGACCTAGATGGTTTTTATATCTCGTTACAAAGCTTGTCTTATTGCCAAGTGTTTTCACCAATGCTTAGATGTTGAATTCACTAAAACCTTTAACCCCATCATGAAACCAACCATAATATGTGCAATTCTTATTTAGCTGTTAAGTATGGTTAAGAATTATTTCAACTTGAAGTTAACAATGCATTCCTATAGTACGTTAACTGACATCCTTTTTATGTAACGACCTCTTGGTTTTTAAAACTCAGAATACCCAAACTAAGTATGTCAATTAATCAAAGCCATCTATGACCTGTGCCAAACACCAATGGCTTGGTATCATAAATTATGTTCCTATCTTCTTCAACAAAGTTCAATCATTCAATCTCTAACAATTCCTTATTCATCTTTGACAATGGTCCAGATCTCATCTACTTGTTTGTCTATATTGATGATATTATTATTCCTGGTAATAAAATCCACACAGTCAAGAAATTTGTTACAAATCTCTCCTCTAAGTTCCCCTTAAAAGATCTTGACCCTCTTAACTATTTCATAAGGATCAAAGTTATAAAAACGTCCCAAAGACTCTTCTTGTCTCAACAAAAATACATTAATGACCTTCTTTCTAAAGCCTAAATGCTTAATGGCAAACTAATGACAATTCCCACATCCAATAAAACAAGGTTAAAACTACATGATACCACTCTTAAATGGATGTAAAAGAATTTTACAAAATTCTTAGTTCACTTTAATAATTATCCTGATAATACTTAACCTAATATTTTTTTCCTATAAATAAAGTATCTTAATTTATGCACAACCTTTCCTCAACATATTAGGCTATTGTTAAAAGAATTCTTCGATATCTGAAAGGCACACAACATCAGGGAATCCACCTACAAAAAACTACCAACCTATCTTTACATGTATTCTTTGATTTTGATTAGGTTAGAAATTTAGATAATCTTACCTCTACTTTAACTTATGTTGTCCTTATTGGTAGCTACTCTATCAATTGAACTTCAAAAAACTAGAAAATCATTTCTTGAAGTTCAACTAAAGTCAAATGTAAAGCCATTGTCGTCGAAGCTGCTAAACTCAATTGGATTACTAACCTTTTGATGGAATTTCGTTAACCGTTTTCTTTTCCAAACATATATTATGACAATGTTGTTGCCACTTATCTATGTAAAATATTGTCTTCCACTCTCGTATGAAACAGATCGTACTTTTCATTTTATCAAAAATAAAGTACTTCAACAACAATTAGAGTTTCACATATGCACATAAGTGACCAACTTATTGATTCCCTCACCAAAGCTACGCCTAAGAAGCAATTCCTATTACAAAGATCCAAGATTAACATCTATAATGGAAGCACAAGGGTATGATAAAATGATTCTTTAGGCATAAATGGAGATCAAATCTACCTTGACTGGGTTAGAGAGAGAGAATGAGAGAGAGAGAGCTGCCCTGCCTTCCCTCTAGCTTCTTCGTCGATACTCCCCTTGCCTGATCTAGATTCTGATCCTTTTTCCTCGCATTGCTTCTTCCTCCCTTTAGCCTTTCTTCCTTTCTTAACCATCTCCACTTTCTCACCGTTTGGACAGCACATCCCCGACCTTCTCCTTTCATTTTTGGTTTTCAAATTTTCTCGCCCATTGTCACCATGTCAGCTTCCTCCCTACCTAAGGCTGAAGATTTCCCACCTTTGCCTTCCGACCCAGCCCTCCCTCGTCCTCCTCCACAGACTTCTATTCCTAGTGCTATCTATAGCCCCCCGAAAACTTGGAAACAAGTGGTAGGTGACACCATAGACTCTACACTCTCCTATAAACCGCCGACTACAATTGAAGGCAAATTCATTGTCTATCCAGATCTTGCTACACTTCAAGAAGGCGCTAACTCATGGAAATCTACTTTAGTCGGCTTCTTCCTAGACCAAAGACCACCGTTCCCTCTTATTATGCGTTGGGCCAACAAGTTATGGAAAAGCAGAGGTCTTGTAGATGTCTTGCTCATAGAAGACAACCTCATCCTCTTCACTTTCACCGCCACATCTTCTGCCAACCGAATACTAGAAGAGGGTCCATGGCACTTGGGGAGTCAGCATCTGTAAAAATGGCAACCTGGACTGAAATTTGAAACCAAAAAATCCAGAATCTCCCTATCTGGATTAACTTTCATAACGTCCTGCTTGAGTATTGGACTACTATAGGACTCAACCAATTGGCTAGCTACATTGGCAAACCTTTGTGCATGGATGAAAACACAGCCACCAAGAAGAGAATCGGCTATGCCCGTATATGTGTGAGTGTTGAAGCTTCTAAGGAACTCTCTGATGAAATACCAATCATGAGGCTAGGAGAGGGGAACCGCTTACAGGAAGATAGCATTGCTATTTCATACCATTGGAGGCCTCCTGCCAAAACTCAACCTGCTATATGGAGACCCACGGGTAAAACTTTTAAGACAGGTAACTACCAAGAGTTGATGAATCAAGGTTATGAAGCTACCAGTTGTCTGAATCTATGGATTGCAATGAGGAAAGAGTTGATTCGGTTATGCCCTAAACGGTCTCACTACTGCCTACGGATAAAAATTCCTCCTTTGTGGAGCTGGGTAATGGCCACTATGATTCAAATGTTATGGAAGCTACCTTTCCTTGTGCTGTTACTTTACCTGTCGAAGTTGACTCTGAGCACAAAGAGGCATTATACACTAATGTTTCTTCCCAAGACAATATGGCTGCTGCAGGGGGTAATCCAAGCTCGGCTCAAGATTTTTCTAAGGATGAAGATAGTGGTAATTCTCACTCCCTTTCAAAAAGAAAATCCCAACGAGGCAAAGGTAAAGGCCTCAAAGCCACCTCTAATTTTATATGACTATCTTGGCATGGAATGTCAGAGGAATAAACTGTCCTTCAAAATTGTTAGCTCTGAAGGATTTTGTATGGCATGAGAAACCTATCTTACTTGGTTATTGGAAACAAAAATCAGGTTAGAGAATCTTAATAAGTTGAATATTTTGGGATCTCAATGGAGAATCTGTTGTAACATCCCGTCCCCATATTAAGGGTTAGAATCCGAAATCTTAGTACATATGTGCTCAAGGAGAGACAAAGGAAATGTGTTGATCTTACTCATGCATCATATTAACATATATATATGCATTTAAATAATGAATGATTGAATATTATTGTGATGCATTTCATACACAAATGCATGATCAGACAATTGTTAAGTCAAAATGACTTTACGATTAATAAGTTTTGATGACGAACAAAAAGCAGACGGAAGCTAAAACAAAAAGCAGACAAATGAAGAGCAGACAGAAGCTAAGCAAAAGCAGACGGAAGACTAAACTAAAAGCAGACGAAGTAAAAGAAGACGGAAGCTAAACCAAAAAGCAGACGAATGAAAAGCAGACGCAAGCAGACGGAAGCTACGCTAGAAAGCAGACGCAAGCTAAACGAAAGCTAAGCAAAAGCAGACGGAAGCTAAAAAAAAAGCAGATGGAAGCTACGCTAGAAAGCAGACGCAAGCTAAGCAAAAATAGACGTAAGCTAAGCAAAAAGCAGACGACTGAAAAAGCTAGACGGAAGTTGAGCAAAAAGAAGACGAAGAAAAGCAGAAGGAAGCAAAAAGAAAAAGCTAGACGGAAGCTAAGCAAAAAGCAGACGAAGAAAAGCAGACGGAAGCGAAAAGAAAAAGTAGACGAAAGAAGCAAGTCACGGATCAGTCTGAGTTAGTTACAGAACTCAACTGAATAACCGTTTCTTTAAAGAATCA
>JAOTAX010000198.1:44727957-44745011 GCA_025629825.1 Erythroxylum guanchezii
GATATGAATATGTGAAATAATGTGATATAGGAAATAAAGTGAGATTGGTTCAGTGATTTGAATGTGAAATAATATGATCATGTGCGATATGGGAAAAATGTGAAATGAAATGTTATTTAGAAATATATGTCTTATGTGATATGTGATGAGTGAGCCATCAATGATGGTCACTCACTGAGTTCGCAAAAACTCACCCAAAATTTTGCAACTATTTTTCAGGATCAGAAAAATACCCCGTTAGGCCAACGGGAGTATATTTGCAGGATTCAAGTAAAGAATAGAGGTCGGGATCAGTTCGCGTCTGCATTGCATGTTTTTAAATTTGTAATGAATTGTATATTTGTATATGGAAAATGGGCCCAAGTGGCTATTGAAAATTGTGTATAATGAAATTGTATATGATTGAATGAGGACCCAAATTGGGTATTGAATTCCGCATTTATTGTTTTAAAAAAAAGTGTACTGATTACTGAATGATCGTTTTAGCACGCCACCCTTACGGGGCACGGACTCGGATATCACCGTCGATGTCGGGTTCGGGTTGCGCGGGAGTGAGGTGCTACATCTGTTCTAATCATACTCATCATGCTTATAGAAGGATAATTGTTTGTTACAACTCAGAGGAGGCTAAAGTAGATCTCCTCGAAGCTACCGACCAACTTATGCACCTTCATGTACAAATTCTGCAAGGGAATCTTGAGCTGAACGTTTCTTTTATTTATGCAAGCAATTTTGAATTCCAACGTCGAGATCTTTGGAACACCATACGACAGATTAGTGCTACCATCAACAAACCATGGCTTGTTAGTGGGGATTTCAACTCCACCCTTTATGCTATAGAAGCACAGGGCAATATCAACCTTCGGACTTCCTCAACAGATTTGTGGGATTGTGTAGATCATGTAAGGTTAACTGATCTCAAATTCATTGGCCACTCCTTCATGTGGTCAAACAAACAAAGAACTAGATGGCTCATCAAGAAAAAATTAGATAGAGCTCTTGTTAACGATCTTTGGCTTCAACACTTTCCCAGCAGCCTAGCCACTTTTATGGACCCTTTGTTTTCGGATCATACACCAATACTAGTGTCAAATTTGTCTACTCGTGCGGCTAAACACCACCCCTTCCGATTCAACAATCATCTGGTTCATGATCCGGGCTTTCCTATTTCTTGCAGAGAAGGAGTTATGCACTCTATTAAGGGAACAAAACAATTCTGTTGTACACAAAGGTTAAAAGTGATTAAGCATCGTTTGAAAATTCTGAACTCTTCCAAAGGTCCTACTGTTGAAGCTATCAATAACACTAGATTGGAGTTGACAAGAATTCAGTGCATATTATCCTCCAATCTTGATATTCAAACTTTAATTGATCAGGAGAAGCAGGCTCTCTCAAATTACCTCCAAGCGTTCAATAATCACTCCTCACTTTTGCAGCAGAGAGCTAGGGTGAATTGGCTTCAAGATGGGGATAGTTGCACATAATTCTTCTTCCATTCGATTTTGGCTCGAAAGAACAGAAACAAGATCTTATCCATCACTTCCCATAATGGCTCAGTCATCACGGATCTGAAGGAAATACATGACGAAGCATTCCTATTCTTTAGCTCTTCCTTTGGTTCTAAAGTACCATCAGATATTTCAGGTGGAGACCTCCACCATCTCAACCTATATCAAATTACTGCGACAGATTTAACTCTGTTAATCAGACCAGTGGAGGACAGCGAGATTGAGAAATGCAACTTTGGAATGAATGGGAAGAAAGCCCCGGGCCCTGATGAACTAAATGGTTACTTTTACCAACATTCTTGGAATATAATAGGTGGCTTTGTCAAGGAGGCAATTCATGAATTCTTCAAAAACAGAGTTCTTCTCAAGGAAATCAATAAAACCTTCTTGTGTCTGATTCCTAAAGGCTCAAATCCACAAAGCTTTGCAGATCACCAACCCATTTCTTGTGCTAACTTCATTTATAAAGTGATATCAAAAATTCTGGCTGATAGATTGAAGGGAGTTCTCGCACCTTTGATTAATGACAATCAAAATGTTTTCATGGCGGATAGGCACATTGGAGACAACATACTTATTGTTAAAGAACTTCTGAAGGATTATTCTACTTTTAGTAGCCCTCCGAACTGCACGATAAAGATTGACTTCTATAAAGCTTTTGATAGTATTAGTTGGCAATTCTTACAGTCTATGCTGAATGCTTTTAGGTTCCCAGCTCAGTTCACCAAATGGATCCTTGAATGTATAACTTTAACATCCTTCTCGGTTCTTGTTAATGGTTCCCCCTCCCCATATTTCAAAGTAGCAAGGGGTCTTAGGCAAGGCGATCCCATCTCCCCATGCCTTTTCATTCTTATAATGGAAGTCCTAAATGCAATCATAAAGAAGGAGATTTCTTCAAACCCCAACTTCAAACACCATACTAAGTGCAAGAAACTTGATCTTACCAATCTCTGTTTTGCAGATGATGTTCTTCTTTCTTGTAGGGCTGATATGGAATCAATTCACTCCTTTATACATGCCCTCAATGTCTTTAAGCAAACTTCTGGTCTTCATATTAATTCGCACAAAAGCCTTTTCCTACTGTCTAAAAGTGTAGCTCACATGGAAAACAATATTACAAAAGCAAACTCCCCCTTTGCTTTACCTTGGCCTTCCCGTGTCAACAAAGAGGCTAACCTTTTTAGAATGCCGACCTCTATTGCACAGGATACAGATGCGAGTAAAATCTTGGGTGAACAAATCTCTTTCTTATACAGGTAAGCTCCAACTCATTAAATTCGTTCTAAATTCCTTACATGTGTACTGGAGCTCTCATATATTCTTATCACAAAGTATTATCAAAGAAATAGAAAGAATTCTCAGATATTTCTTGTGGAGTCATCCAAATGGTTCTTCGGGTGCTGCAAAGGTGAAATAGGTTGATATCTGTTTTACGAAACAAGAAGGAGGACTGAACATTCTCTCCATTAAAGCTGCTAATCATTTCCTCATTCTCAAAAGACTATGGTGGATCTTAGAGGACAAGAAAAGTTTATGGTTCAAATGGCTTCATGCATATTTCCTTAAGGGGAATAGCATCTGGGCAATCAAACCGAAAAGTACACACTCTTGTTTTCTTATTCAGTTGTTGAAATTGAGAGATGCTGTCCATCATGAAAGCTCCTGTAAGATAAAGGACGGCCGCCCATTTTCCTTGTGGTTTGACAATTGTTCCAACAGGGGACCCTTAATTCACTTGATGCGTTTTCCAAGAGCGTCTTCAACCTTCCCTCTGAGAACCCGGATGAACTCATTCATTGAAGGCAATGATTGGAATTTTCCTAGAAGTCTAATGCAATTGCAGCTATCTTCCGACCCCATCTGACCCGGATATCTTTTTCTAGGAAGATACTCCTATTGAGAAGCTCACTAACAGTGTTCTTTGTGATAACTTACGCAAACATCGACCTGCAGCCCCTTGGGCCACTAAGGTATGGAATAAATTCTTAATGCCGAGGTTATCTTTCATCTACTGGTTAGCTATTCAGAACAAACTCTCTATAGCGGACTGAATTCCTTATATCCATATGGACATCAACTGTCCAATATGCTCCATACATAGTGAATCTTGCAACCATCTCTTTTTTGATTGTCCTTTCAACAAGACAATTTGGAATTGTGTCACTGCTTCTTGTTACTGGGTGAATCCAGGCACAACTATCTTGGAGATTACAGATGGTC
This sequence comes from Erythroxylum guanchezii, assembly GCA_025629825.1. Lineage (NCBI taxonomy): Eukaryota > Viridiplantae > Streptophyta > Magnoliopsida > Malpighiales > Erythroxylaceae > Erythroxylum > Erythroxylum guanchezii. The sequence continues at coordinate 44,731,689 of JAOTAX010000198.1, forward strand.
TTACTCTGCAATCACCTATCCACATCATTGTTTTAGGCGTTTGTATTTACAGGTTACAGAGAGAGCGAAATCTCCAAAGATTCAAACATCAATCATCCACAAAGGAGTGCCTAATTTCCTCAATTTTGACAGAGGTTCGGGAGATCATTCTGATGAAGAAGCTACAACAATGATGCAGCCCAACAATACGCTCCTCTCTTCACATCTAAAGACCTACTTGGAAAGCAGCTTTTCATAATGCATCTTCTTTCTTACTCTGTTTACTGCTAATATGATGGGATAGGCTTTCTTGTTTTTGTAGTTTTAGTGTTCTTATCTTGGAACTCTCTTATATTTGTAATCTTTATTTATTCATTTAATCAATTTTCTTTTTTCAAAAAAATAATCTACCTTGACTTGTTTATCACTATTTTCTATTCTATGAGCTATAATCCAAAAGTATCTCATCTCAACTTATATATATATATATATATATATATATGTATATATATATGTTCATTTTGTAAAGCATATATTAATAAAATAAAATACAATTACTTCTTTAATCTCAAACTTGTTATAGGAAATTAGGTTTATATTATATATATATATGTTCATTTTGTAAAGCATATATTAATAACAAAAATACAATTGCTTCTTTTTTTTTCATACAAAGGATAAAAACTTAGCTAGGCAGCTGTGCTCGGCGCTGAGTTGCCAAGGCGTCAGTAATGTCTTTACACAAAATAGCAAAACAGCCAGACGGAGCTACTGGAAGGAACCTAGTCTCAAGCTGTTGAAGGCTGATAGACTTCGTCAACCAGTCCGCACATTGGTTTCCTGTGCGGTATACATGACACACCATCACTTCCCACTCAGGCTCTAGAAGTAACGGAATGGCAAGAGTCAAAGAGCAGGGCAGTCCGCGCCTCCCCGTCGAATCAGATAACATGTTAATAACAATTAATGAGTCCAAGCTCTCGTTATTTTTTCTTTAATCCATTTAGAGCTCTGGAGCAAGTGGGATAAGTCAGATATCGTTTGAATTTATCACAAGACAAATATATGCATCCTACTGTCCATAATTTTCAATTCAAGAAAAGGGTTTCGGACTACCCTTCGGTGATTCCTGTCATGACAGCATCAATTTACTCTGCTTTGCGATTTCGAATCATCGTCTAGTTAATCGACATAACAAACCAGCTAGCTGCACAATTTTTTGTGTGATTGTCATCATCTGTAGCTAACAATACTTCCTAAAAATATCTTTGTGATATTCAGCAGTGATTTTAAGATATCAACCTTGTGAACAAGGTTATCGACTGAAGAAGTAATGATATAAGAGAAATAGGAAAGGAAGCAAAACAATAGTACGAAGAAGAAAAACACTTTCATATGACTCTAAATGGCAAAAGGATGAAATCGTGCCTTATGTCGTCGTTATACAAAAGAATAAACAAGTGTTATGATTTTAAGAAGTCACTAGCTAAAAATTATTGTAGGCTGACCAAGAGTATCAAAAAGAACAACGTGGTTGTCATCAACATATTATCAGACTCGCTAAGGAGGAACAGAATGCCTTGCTCGTTGATTTAGGCTACCACGTTAGTACTGGAGCGTGATTGGGTAGTGAAGTTGTAACATGTCTCTCACAAAGGGAATCAATGTGCAGACTTATTAGCTAAATCTACCAGCCTCCAGCAGCTTGGGACTATGTTCTTTCCGGCGGCTCCGTCTGAATGTTTTGCCCTACTGCTTCAAGATATCATTGACGCCTTGGTACAGAGGCGCAGTGTGCAGCTGAGCAGCTAGCTAGGCTATTTATTCTTTGTATGCAAGAAAATTAAAAAAAAAAAAAAGAACAACGTGGTGGTTTGATAATATCCTTCAGATTTAGGGACTATTTCGTCAACTCGATTTTCCGGAAAAATTGGAAATAAGAAAATTGAAGTTTCGAACAACAACTGGACAGAAACCACTGAAAAGCATCCACGTAGGACTGTGAAGATAGATGAGGCGCGCCAAAAACCTCTCTTTCTCCGTCTATCTTTCTCGACTTCAAAGTCATGGCCTTTACGCTATCGTCCTCATTTATCATCTCTCACAAACTCTCTTTCAATCTCTCCTTCTCTACCTTAATCCAAAGGAACCATTTTCTCTCTACCCATTTGGCTTTTCGAGCCAATGCAGCTCGTGGTCAAGTTGCAGTTAGATCAGCCCTCCACAAGTCAATTCGAAGCCTTGAAAAGGTTGTTTCTTTAGAAAAAGTTTCAAATTTTAGTTCTTTTTGCATGTAAGTTATTGGAATTATTTCCATCTGTGGCATGCGCAAGAATGTTTTTCTGTTCAGTTTAGTTTTTGGATTTCTGACTTCTCTCATCGAAATCAATATTTGGTTTAGTATGTTTATTCTGGCTAAATGGTGCTTAAAATCGTTGGTGAATTTGCTGCTGTGAAAAACATGGTATTAAAAGAGATAATGGGGGGTGGATTTGCAGTGGGGGTTTTAGCAACTGCCATGTTATAAGAGGTTGCTTAACCTTTCGCCATCTCAGACTTAAGGATTTAGTCCATTCTGTATGTACGCAAAAATATATTGAGGATGCGTACTTCGAATGCTTCGCGTGTTTTTGTAGTCGTATTTAAGCTTCTACTGACACAGAGGTGCATGAATTTCAGGATATACTTTGTTTATTGAGATTTATGGTTTTTTCTTTTTGGTAATATGCGGACAAATTCTGCTATGACCTTAATGATGTCTCGCCTAACTTGAGTTTCTTGTGATGCAGGATGTGGCCTCCTGTTGTGTTTTTACTAAAAGTTTGTTTATCTCAACTCCCGCATATGGACTGAAGAAACTCGATAATTTAGTTGCTGTATTACTGCTTTTTGTGCAGCTTGCTTCACCTTTACCTTTGATTCCCTCAGCCGGAGCAGTTCTTTATTCTCCAGACACCAAGGTTCCAAGAACTGGGGAACTTGCTCTGAGAAGGGCTATACCTGCAAATCCAAACATGAAGAACATACAGGTTGATATTCATATGTTATCTTGTTGTTATATTCTCTAACTTGGAAGGAAATCAATTTGCAGATCATCTTGTTTCTTGCTTCTAGACTTCAATGGAGGATATCTCATATTTGCTGAGAATTCCACAGAGAAAGCCTTATGGAACCATGGAGGGAAATGTGAAGAAAGCTCTTAAAGTATGCACCTTTATCTTTCCGTATTTATTATCAAAAGAAGCTTATGATACCAGAGTGGGTTGCTCAAATGTTTACTCTTTTTCTTTTCAGTTATGCTTTATCACAGTGATGCATATGATTGGAACTTGTTTAAAATTTATGCTAAAGTTTTGATTGCTTATAGAGATGCTCCTTTTCTATGTCATTTCTAATACATAGTTCGAGTATAACTCGGGCAAAGGGAAAAAGTGACTCATACCATGGCTCTCGTTTTCTGGGGAGAACCTTTACCTCTAGGCCATTTCCTTTTATCAGGAGATGTGCCTTTTCAACTTGTGGTTACTGAATGGTTTTCCTTCAGGATTTAAATTAGCAACTTATCAGCATTTTGACCATAGTGCTTAACCATTTTTTCTATTGCAAATGATTTGCATTTTGTGTCATGATTGCAGATAGCAATAGATGAAAAGGATTCTATCTTGGCCAGTATACCTGCAGAATTGAGGGAGAAGGGGTCTACTTTGTATACTTCACTAATTGAGGGGCAGGTATGAGAAGTTAGGCAGTTACTAAGTAGTTCTCTCCATATGTTGAAGCCACTTTAACTGGAGTTATATGTTCTTCCATTTCCCATAATGTGGCACATTAAAATAGGAAACCAACACTGATTGCCGATGAAAAATGTTTATAAAAAATTGTTCCAACCTACAATTCACTCACATGGTCATACCATGATCACTTGATAAAGTGTTATAGTTCAATTAAAGTCTGGCAATATACTTCCACCCGTCTCTGACACTGTCTGTTTGATTTTTCTTTTCCGGATTCTGTCATACTGTTAGAAGATGAAAAAATGTGTTTCGTGGAGTTGTTCCATGGCCAAATCTATGTAGTGCTGTTCACAAGAAAATAAATAATACACTACTGGACGTGAATCACGTAATCAACAATTTATCTTTATTACTTTATTTCATAGGCATATGCTGTCAATAACAAAATGGCCGGTCATGATGACTTATGGGATATGTTGTAAGGACAATAACTAGCTTAGAATTTTCTAGGGTGGTTTGCAATTGCTGCTTCAGAGTATTAAAGATCAGGACCCAGACAAAGTCTCCGTTGCCCTTGCAACTTCACTAGATACAATAGCAGAGATCGAACTGCTGCAGGTAAACTTGATGTGCAGGTGGTATTTGGTTCTCATGAAATTAGCATAAGAATAAACAAAGGACAAATCACCAAAGAAAACATTAATCATGTGTTTCATTGCTGTGGCAAACTTATCGAGAAAGGATGTCTTAAATTTGAATATCATAAAAACCGCAACTTGTGCACACAACTTGAGCATGATCACAATCTGAGCTTGACCATTTTCTGCGACAGGCTCCTGGGTTGTCCTTTTTGTTACCTGGGCAATATTTGAAATATCCTAGGTAAGTCCTCTGCATAACTGTTCAAATGCATGCCATTTTTGTTGTAACTACAGTACTATATGCATATTATACTGATGGAAATGCCTTTGTTAAGCCATGTCTAGCGCTCTTAACTTACCTTTAACTTTTCTCCCTTTCTAAATATGATCTTTGGGTTTTGTGCGACTCACTTGGAGTTTCTTGTTGAACTTTTGACATATGTCAGTTTAATAATGGATTTTTATGCATTAAAGGTTCCAAAAGGATCCATTACTGGTGGAGTATGCTATAAACAAATGGAATAATATTTCGCAGGTCAACGGCAGGCACGGTAAAGAATTAAACAATGAGGAGGATAATAGTAAACGGGAAAAACATTTATTGCTCTGTGGAACAAATTATTACAAGTATAAACCCTTGATTATTTTCGAAATCCAATACCAAAACTTGTAAGCAGCCTTTCACTAAACTGAAACTGTCTGTCTTTTATCACCTCATAGCGAGCCCACCACCTATACGCCTAAGGGCCCTAACCTCCACTCACTGGGGCCACTACTTTCATAACCTCTTCTCACCAAGATCTGTTTCCTTTCATTCCATCATCCTAATTGTCTGATAAATATCTCGAATGTGCTTCTAACTTTAGAAAGGATTTGGGTACAACTACAAACTAGTAAATGTATGCCTAAAAACTTAAAAAACCTGACCCAAATAAGAAATCTTATTTTCTGAATTTGGGTTACAAAATATATTTTATTGCTTTATCAGGTAAACGTTTCTCTCCTCTAATTCACAACTAGGCTCTGTGATTGGTTTGTTTAGATATGATCTTTCTACATGGATGTCTATGTAGGCTAACAGGAAGAGGAACTGTTGAATTTACCATTGCCAAAGTAGATGGTTCAACATTTTCCCCAGAAGTTGGTGGTGAACCTAGACAGACTGCAAAAATTCAGGTTTTATGAATTCATGAATGTCATAGAAACCTATTATAAACTTTCTTTGGGTGATTAAAATTTTCTGATGATTTTTGCAAAACAAGTCTGTTACCTACAACATTCTTTCGAATATCGGCTCTTCCATTCCCTGACATAAATGATGTGCTATTTGTATAGTTAATTCTGTGATGATAATGCATGATGCATACCCATTACTGGTCAAAGTCTATTTTTGCAACTTCGGTTATCTGTGTTGCAATGGCTCTGAAGTTGAAACTCTATTGACCCATTGATGCAGGTTATTGTTGATGGATATTCAGCACCATTGACTGCAGGGAATTTTGCAAAACTGGTAAGGTAGTTGACCTTCCCTTCAAGCTCAGTGAATTTTCAATGTTCTGTCACTTGCAGTTAAGTTATGGTTTTCCAGTACCTATAGTGCAATTTGTCTGCCTTTCAGGGACATAAAAGGCCAATCGAGACTTACCTGTTATTCTTCTTTTATGTGTATTACTTCTACATTCTTTTACTTCTGAAAAGTCTCTTTAACAGTTATTTAATTAAAAATATATGTTTCAAATGAAAACATTGGGGCTGCCCCACCTGATGAAAATAAGGAACTTAACCAGAGATGTTACAGGTAGTTGATGGAGCTTATAATGGAGCAAAGCTCGCTTGCACTAACCAAGCTGTTCTCACAGACAACGGACTCGATAAGAACAGTGGTTACAGCATTCCCCTAGAGATAATGCCATCGGGGCAATTTGAGCCACTATATCGAACAACTCTAGATGTTCAAGTACTCAAGTTCACAATGTAACAAGTCCTAGCAAGTTCCAGTAACTGCTCTTCAATGTCTAATTTTCTTTTTCTTTTTTCTTTTTCTCTCTTTAATAACCATGTTGAAGGATGGAGAATTGCCGGTTCTCCCCCTATCAGTCTATGGAGCAGTTGCAATGGCACACAGTGAGGCCTCTGAGGAGTATTCAGCACCATACCAATTTTTCTTCTATCTTTATGATAAAAGAAGTGTAAGTCCGTTACATCATCTGTTCTTAACCAAACATGCGGAGGGGTGTTTCCTTCTCCAGTGTGATAAGTTCGATGCATGTATTGTAGGCTGGCTTAGGAGGTTTATCTTTTGACGAAGGACAATTTTCTGTTTTCGGGTAAGCTTTTGGAGTGTTACTTTCTTGTAAGTTTTGTTTTAGAGAATTTGCTGCCTTTCAGGACTGTGTTTGCTTAGTCATTTAATCTACTATATATTTCTCGAGCGCAGATACACAACCATTGGAAGGGACATCCTTTCACAGATAAAAACTGGGGATGTGATTCAGTCTGCAAAGCTAGTGGATGGTCAAGACCGCCTTATATTACCAAATGAGAGTTGACATTGTTTCGTCCTCACCTCTTCACATTTGTTGCAAATTTACATGGACCAACTGATTTTCTTGCCGCGGGTTGCTTTCAAGGCCTCCAAGAACTAAAGTTGTGATTACTGTTCTAGCTGTACTAAAATAAACTTACATTATCTCATAGTTTATGAGACATTTTTTAATATTCTTTTCTCAAATGAATTATCATTCAAACTTAAATGTACTTTTTAAATTCCACTGATCTCAAGCTGAGGTAACAAGAGTCTTGTAATCTACAAGGCACGGAGTGTTGCTAGTTATACCAGCAATTAAAGCCAAGCATTCACATACCAAAACGATACTGTCAAAAGAGAGTTGAATGGCAGCTAACAAAGCTTTCTCAGATGCCCAAAGCTTCAGCCAAGATTGGAGTTGGAGGATATAATGAGTAGACAGGGAGAGTGTCACAAACAGTTTTGCCACTCGAGTTCTGGGTGAAGAAGTCGCATCTCGCCTTGCGAACCGAGGGATTCCATATCCATCAATTACTAATCCTCAACAATCCCTTCCAACATTGGTGATTCGGGAAGCGTCGCTTGGGGTGGTACGGATGATAGGATCATTTATATATGAGTCTCATTCTTTGAGTAGACTGAGAAAACACACTATAGCCTATTGAGTTTGGGCTGCAGCCTGAAGAACCATGCACTCGCAGTTACGATACAACTATAACCTTGGGTTTGGTTGCTGTCTTTGTTGGGTGGTACGGATGATAGGATCATTATTATATGAGTCTCATTCTTTGAGTAGACTGAGAAAACACACTATAGCCTATTGAGTTTGGGCTGCAGCCTGAAGAACCATGCACTCGCAGTTACGATACAACTATAACCTTGGGTTTGGTTGTTGTCTTTGTTGGTCGAGATAGATAACAAAACAAAAAAATCCTATATCTCGGCAGTATTTGATTGTTGTTCCAATTGATTTTTGTTCTGTCTCCAGATGATAAAGACATAGATTTTTTGTTCATTTCAAAACTGAAGAACAAAATTTATTGTCTCCGTCTCCGAAACAAAACACATAAGTGATTTTCAGAAATATCCTTCTTTGCACGTAAGCAATTTTCTATTCTTAATTATATTATTAAATTCATTATCATTATTATTATAAATTTTGTACTTATTCTTATTCTTATTTATTAATTTTATTATACGAAATTAATTATCCTATTATTATTATTATTATAAATTTTGTACTTATTATTATTATTATTAATTTTATTATACGAAATTAATTATCTTATTATTATTATTATTATTATTATTATTATTATTATATGAAATTAATTATCTTATTATTATTATTATCATCATCATCATCATCGTCATCATCATTATTATTAAATTTGTACTTATTATTATTATTATTAATTATTTCTATTTCTATTATTATTATTATTTAATTTTATAAAATTTGTGCTTCTTATTATTATTATTATACAAGATTAATTTTCTTATTATTATTTTTATTATCATTATTATACATAATTAATTTTCTTATTATTATTGTAATTATTAAATTCCTTATCATTATTAATCTTCTTCATCTTTTTCTTCAATTATTATTATTATGATTATTATTATTATACGAAATTAATTTCTTATTGTTATTGTTATTATTATTTGTAAACTTTTTTACTAATACAAATCATTCGTTTTAAATTAATCAATGAATTACATATTTCTAATTATATTGTATTGCAATGGTATTTTAGTCATTGATACTATTTTTTATGTTCCGTCAATTGCAACCAAGCACATTTCTGTCATCGAGACGAACACTGTTTTATCTGTTTTGTCCATCACAACCAAATACCTCACTGCCTCCAATTTTTGTTCTGCTCTATCTTCAAATTTTTATTTCCATCTCTACATATGGGAGACAATAACCATACGCAGCATAAGAGAGTAGAGATGCAGGCCGATTGGGGTCAAGTAGGTTTACGGTAAAATTTGTTCAAAATTTCAATTTAGTCCTAAATTTTTTAAAAAAGTGTAATTAAATCTGGTAACCGACTAGTTTCTAGTATTTCAATAACAGGTAGTACCAAATTTTGGTACGAGATAGCTCGGCAGTGTACTATTAGATATCAACCGGTAGTATTAGTGTACTCATTGAAAATTGTTCATAAATAAACTCCTCTTTGTATTGATTAAAAATCCAATCAGTCCCAATGCCCAAACTTAATTGTTCCAAAATTGTATTTTATCAAATCAATTACATTAGATGAAGCAAAAAGTAATTAAAATGAAAAAAGAAGCGTGTCTTGGTTTGCTCCTTGCTTGCTTGTTCTTCTTCTCTCGATTTTAATCTTCCTGGCGTTCGGTCTTGGTCGGTCTCTCTGTTTCTGCACATTTATTTCAACGCCCGTCAACCTCTTTCTCTCACCATCATCTGCCCCATTCCTTCTTCTATCGAGATCATCACTACACTCTCTCATGGAAATCCCAACTGATGTGGTATCTATGGAGGCAGCCCTTTGTTGAATTTCTTCCCATCTACAATATCGTTCATGGGGATTAATAGCAAATTCGTCAATGATAAACCATAAAGCTTCTCACCGTCCAACTATATGCTACAGACCCATACTCCCTTCTGATCTGGATATCTTAGAGCGAATCCATTCTGATGTGTTTCCTATAAGGTGGATGCCTAGTCTGTTTTTTTTTACATTGATCTCGGAGGCTCTTATAGTGTGGCTTTCCCAAAATGCATGATCTTTCAGGTATGAGTCGGAGTTTTTCCAAAATGCTGTCAACCAACAAGGTATTGTTTCCTGGGCAGCTGTTGATCGCAGTCGGCCTAATGGTCAAAGTGATGAACTGATTGGATTTGTTACTGCAAGACGAGTGCTTGCAAAAGAGAGTGAGGTGAGTTGGGTCTTCCGTGTTTTTGGATTATGATTCCACCTCTACCAGATGTTTGAATAAAGTCGTTCCATACAAAAGTTGTTGGAGGCTTGGCTGATGTCTCATGATGAACACAAATTATTTTTACCAAGGAGGTTTTGGCCTTCTTTGGCCAGATACTCTGACTTTGACTCATTTTAGAAGTATTTCCTTGATTTAATTATACATGCTAATATGATACTGCATCCTAGTGGAATTGAATTTTATAAAGTGTTGGACTTTCTTTTGATCTTCTACTTTTAACTTGTTTGACTGTTTTAAAATTTTAAGCTGAAAGTTTAATGACATAATGTTGTGATTATTTTTTGTTAAAGAAGAAATAAAGAACAGAGGAGAGGAGAGGAGAGGATAGGACAGGAGAGGAGAATCCAGGATGTGAGCGAAGAGAGAGAGTAAAATGCTTAATTCATATTTCTTGTTTATGAAATGGTTACAGGGGTTTTTATAGTCACTAGTAATTTTTGTATGTAACAATTCCCTTTACCTTAGAAAACTTTGTCCTCAAGGTTTGACAAAAAAATTGTTAAACTGATGGAGGTATGAAGAGGGCATAAAAAGGAAACAACCACCCCTTCTTCTTCTTGACAAGAATAAGCTTCTTTCCATCATATTTCTGCAATTATCCAATAATACGTTGATTGTTATTCTCCTCCAAGTATTTAAGTTGGTGTTCATGAAAACATAGAGCTATATTAATTTCTCTGTCAAATTGTTCTCCATTAACATCAGTTATAATGGTGGACAAATCACTAGATTAAGACCTCCGTATGTATTACTTAGCATTGTCCTGTTTTATAGTCACCATAATCCTCATATTGAAATTCAAGTTGCTCACAAGGCTCTTTTTTTCAAAATCATTATCCATTTTTCTGCCATTATCACCATCATAAACTTTTGATTTTGTATGTTGACTGTTGCTATATCTAGAGCAAGCTTTGTACTCTCTGAAGCAGCCATTGTTTGTGATTGCATAAATTAGTTTAACATTGCTCTTATCTTGTCTATCTATCTAAGACTCCTTCAGTTTTTGGATACCTTCTTTAAGCTTCTTGAACTCATGGTTCCAATCATCTTCTGTCATGTTTATGGAATTTCCTATTTGAGAATCATAAAGGTCTGATACATTTGATATGATTATTTTTTGTTAAAGAAGAAATGAACTGAGGAGAGGAGATTCCAGAAGAATAGGGAGAGAGAAGAGAGAGAAACTTAGACAAGAGAGAAAGAGAGTAAAATGTTTAATTCATATTTCAAGTTTATGAAATGTAGGGATTTTTATACTCACTAGTAACTTTTATACGTAACACATAAATTGCATTTTGTGGATTCTTCTTATTCTGGTTGGTGAATGGTTGCCTTGCAGATAGGGGATTTGCTCAGATATGACCCCTCAAAAGCTGATGAAACACTAGTCTACATTTTGACGCTTGGAGTAGTAGAAACTTACAGAAACCTTGGCATAGGTGGGAGGCCCCTGCCTTTCCCTGTCTTTCTATGGATGTGTACAGTGCGTTAATATGTTTGTGTGGTTGCACATCTAAAAGAATTAAATGTGGCAGAAGTTTCTCATGGTTTTCTATTTAATTACTAATTGGTTGTTTGACTTCCAGCAAGTGCTCTTATTCGTGAGGTCATCAAATATGCTACAACTATACCGACTTGCCGTGCAGTTTATTTGCATGTCATTTCCTATAATATACCCGCCATCCATTTATACAAGAAAATGTCATTCAAGTGTGTAAGAAGACTGCAAGGTTTCTATCTCATCAATGGTCAGCATTACGATTCATACTTGTTCGTTTTCTACGTAAATGGTGGCCGTTCTCCTTGCTCTCCATTGTAAGTTAGAATCTTTCTTTTTTGTTTGGTTGATCTTGCTCTCCATTGTAAGTTAGAATCTTTCTTTTTTGTTTGGTTGATCTTTGAACATAATCATAGTTCTGCTTCTGAACATTCAATTGTAGTGCCAAACCTGCCAACGAAGTAAAAAATATACATTGAAGCAATGTGCTACACTTTGATAGTTTGACTGAGTATTTTGTTTAAAGCCAACTCACTTGACCCATTTTTTCATTGCTTTTTGTTGTCTGTTTTCTTTTTGTTTCTCTTTATTTATCAGTGTGCTTGATGTTGAACCAAATGTGACTTATTGGTCCATCTTTATGGTGGATCATTAATTATTGATTTGTCGAGCCTTCTTACTTTCGCCTTTTTCTGAACATCATTCACACATACTGTAATTTTGGAATCTTCTTTTAACATAATCGCCTCATGCTGAAAATTTGGAGTCTTATTCTCTAATGCCAAGATGTTCAAAAAACAATCTGACATGTGGGAGAGCGGAAAGCACCATCTCCTAGCAAATAAGTTTAACCTATTGGACTGGTGATAGGGGACCATTTTGATTCTAGTAGACATTTAATAGAAGAAGCTTGCAGTTGTATTAGAAATTGAAAGTTTGTTAGTCTTATGTGAATTAGTGGGGTTTATTCTCTTTCTTTTTACTTGTATAATTAGTTTAGGAGATAGAAGTAGCTTTTCTATACAAGTTAAGCTTCAATGTTGGTAGGTTACTATTGACTGTTTCTATGCTAGTAGGTCGTTACTCATTTATATGAGTCTTAAATGCTGATCTGTTTAAGCTTTTCTTCTTTTATTGGTATCTCAAGTTTTCAAAATTATGAAATTGGTTGAGGTAGGTTTGTTTAATTCTTTTTCACAATAATTATGCGTGCTCAAATCTCCCTCCCACTATTTGAAATGAAAATGATTTACTTGACCTTTCATTTAAATGTTAAAGAGTACTCATTCTTGGATGCAATCTTATTGTGCACAGTCTTGGTTTTTTCTATTGTTCAATTAGTTAGGAAGCTGAAGTTTGGGTTGGGATTAATTCATAGTAGAGCATTTAACTTGAATATGCTCCAAGCATGAGAATCCACTATCTGTCTCCCTGTATTTGCTGTGTAATGTTAAGCAAAGAGTTACACGTCCTTCATAGCAATGCTGCCATTCCTTTTTTCAAAAACTTGTACAGCTTGGAAATAATGGATTGAGAAGCGAGAGCATTTTCTTTTCTTTTTTTTTGGTTTAAGAAACGGCCTATGATGGCTTTAGTTGGAGTCTTGATGAATTTAAGGTTTTTTTTTTTTTTTTTGAGGACTTGATGGAAAAGTGGACTCATATGCTTCTTAAGGGTATGTGGTCTGAGTAAATGGTGTGTGGTGAAAGGGAGATATTGAAGTCTGGTTAAGAAAGTAGGACTTGACATGGTGGAATATCATCGCAAGTCATCATAGATTTTGATCGAGCAAGGTTATCATTTGAGTAAAATGCCATACAACTTAGGATTGTACATTGTAGCTTTCTAACATTTTGAGCAATATATTCTCTTTAAAAATTTTTAAAAAAAAATGCCATACAACTAGAATTATGGTTGTCTTTTGTTTGGTGTAACTGTTGAGGTTGTTCCTCTTCCAACATGTGT
>JAOTAX010000198.1:44746391-44758132 GCA_025629825.1 Erythroxylum guanchezii
TTGGTATAAAGATGAATAAAGAATGAAAAAAAATGTATACGGATTTGGAATAGTTAGACCGATAGTCTTAAGGTTTCTAGTGCGATAGATTGTTTTCTTTACTAAGATATTCGTTTTCGGATGTCGGAATTCGATTCGCTTTTGATTGTTTTGCCTTTGATCTGATTAGATCCGTACTTGATTCGTTTCCGTATTCGATTCGTTTGGTTCGTTTTTCGTTTTCTGCAATTTCGTAAATCGGATTATTTGAATTCGTTTCGATTCGCTGCGAACTCTGTTTCCTTCAATTCCGTTTCTTTGACTTTCGCCTCAGGTTCCGTTCTTTCGAATTTGTTTTGATTCGCTTCGAACTTTGTTTGCTTTGACCTTCGCTTTATGTTTCCATTTCGCATTCGATTCGATTTCGATGCTTTCGCTTTTTCGTTTCGCATTCGATTTCGATTCGGTTTCGGTTCTTTCGCTTTCGTTTGGTTTGAAATCTGTCTGATTCATTTCTTCGATTCGGTTCTGTTCTTTTGTTTTCGTTTCCACTTTTTCGGTTGGGATCCGATTCCCAGGATCGAGTCCCAACACTTATAATGTTTTTTAAGTCAAGTCCTCATAAGTTATTTTACATATAAACTGTTAATTTTATCAAACATCTTTAAATAGACAGTTGATGTTATCCGCTGATCAAATCAGCTATATTAATCCGTTGTCAGCTAACAACTAATGCAATCTATTGATTGTCAAACAGGGCTTAAATCTGGACTCCATAAGTCTTTGATGGCTCATTGGATCAAAAGAAATGAAGTTTGAGCGAATTTGAGGCATAAATTGAAAAATTAAAAGTTGTTTTCAGATGAAATACCTATATCTAGGAGTCATGCACTCATGTTAATGGTGGAAACGACCGTGTACATGACCGTGTAAGCTTTTGTAACCATATGGAAGTTGAAAGGTGATGTTCCAAACATGGTCGTGTAGGTGTACAAGATGGTGTAAAATGACCGTGTAATTCCTTGTGACCGTGTATCTCCGTCACATCGAGTTTTGAAGATTAAAGGTTAGATATGGTCACTATACACAACCATGTAAGTGCAGGTGTATGTTATAAACCTTATCTTTTAAAGATTTAAAGATAAGTTTGAAGAGATATAAGTTGTATGAGATAGAGACATTCAACAAAGATGAGTTTTAGAGTTCAAATAGCTTTATTCAACTATAATTTTATTAGAATTAGGAGTAATTTTAATATAAATACATCAATTTGTACTCAATCTTAGTAGGTGAGAACTTTATTGTTTAGAAAACTAAAAAAGCGAGAGAGCTTTAGAGAGTAAAAAAAAGTTATGTTGTAGTTGTTTTGTGATAAAGTGATTAGCTCAAAATTTTCATTACTTATATCTTGCTATTTCAATTTAATGGATTTATTATTAGTTTATTCCATAATTTTTATCTCTATACTAAAGAGTTTTTTACTTCAAATTTTCTGATCAATTTAGCTTTCTATCATAACTACGGGAACTTGTCAATTTTGTGGGTGTTATTGCTTGAAACCCCCCAATATGCTACTCGTACTTGTTGAAATTTGGGACTTGCAAAAGTTACGAGAGATTTTTTTCTACGTAAGAATTTTGATGCCCAAGTTTGAAAGCAATATTTTATAGGAGTGCAGAAGCTTATCTTTCTTTTAGAAGCGTGATAATCTACTTGAATATAAGAGGTATGATGAGAGAAGAGATCGACACATGTGGTCTGACCTTATACTTTACAGATAAGAAGTGAAGGCATGATCTTTAATGGGATTGTCAAGACAGAGTCCATGCTCAATACGGGAGTCAAGACGGTCACACAGTCAAAATATGGTCACATGGTCAAAGCATTGTCAGCTGATCAAAACATTGTTTTAAGTTGAATGAGCATCCACTTACTCTATCCTGTCATGCTATGTCAAGACCTTCTTTCTCTTGATTTTAGATAACAAGTGCTTTCTTCATCTTTACACCTAAAACCCAATTTAGTGTTTTGATTGTTTTGTGTACTACTTTTCCTTTGCATAACCTAGTTTCATTTTAGTATTATGGCTACAGAATCTGAAGAGGATAAACTGGTGCATGAGATATATCATCGCCTGAATGTCGAAGAGGACGAAGGTATACTGGAATACACTAATGACCCAGCCAACGGAGAATAGGGAACAACAGGAACTGAATGGCAACACTGTGTCATAGGGAGATTGGTAACAGAGAAGATGATCAACTTCCCGGTCTTTAAACAGATTATGGCAAATGTATGGCGTCCTATTAAAGGAATACTAATCAAAGGACGTGGAAAGAGTGATGCAGGATGGTCCATGGAAATATCAACAACTTCCCCTTCTGCTATATCGATTACAACCTAATGAGAACCCTAGACAAATAGAGTTGGTAAGACTAGAATTATGCGTTTAAATTCATAATATTCCTAATGGCTTTATGTCTGAAAGAATTGTAGTGGATGCTGGAAACTATATTGGAGAATATATGGAATCAGACCCACGGAACTTCTTACATATCTAGCAAGACTTCATGAGAATTCGAGTGATAGTTGATATCTGAAAGCCCCTCAAAAGGAAACTTTTTGTGAAGAGGCCACAAGGGGAAAAAGTCTGTTTAGATTTTAAATGACTGAATACGTTTTTCTATTTTGTGGCATTGTTAGACACACTGATCATTTTTGTCATCTTCTGTATAAACACCCACGAATCCCCCGAGAAAAATTTGCTTATGGACCATGGTTGAAAGCGGAGTCCAGGAAAACAATCCAGGTCGGAGCTAGATGGCTAAGGTTGGTAAATGATATTACGGCAAATCTCAAAGATAGTTCCACAGATGCTCCGGTGATATATGAACAAAATCCGGTGATATCTACTAACATAGGAAAGTCTAATAGTGCCATCAAAATTCAGGGGATTCGAATCCCATATGCTAATCAGATTAGTAGTGGATCACGGAGTAATAATGAACAGATTCAACCAGAGAACGTGATAGTGGTAAATCCCGCTAATGTTGCACCCTTGCCATATACAACAACAGACACAATCACGATATTTGATTCTAAGCGCAGACGTCTCCAAGAAGAAACGGCGCTTGAACATGTTGACATGGAGGAAGAATTTATCCCAAGTACCCTCGAGACTAGGCCAAAAAACTTGAATTTGGTGGGTTTTGTTTCTGAAGCCCATCGCAATCCATGAGTACCTTAAGTTGGAACTGTCGGGGGCTTGGGAACCCTCAAACAGTCCGAGCTTTACAAAACATAGTGTCCGAAAAGAGACCCAATTTTAGTTTCCATAAATTTTATTTTCCTTATGGAAACTAAAATTACCAAAGATTTTACCACTTAAAACAAAGTTAGGCTTTATAGGTATGTTTACGGTTGACCCAATTGGAACTAGAGGAGGTTTGGTTTTATTATGGAAGGATAAGGACATAGCCCAATTAATAAGCTACTCCCAAAATCATATTGACATCATGGTCTGTATTTAAGGCATTAAACGCTGGTGTTTAACTGGCTTCTATGGGTTTCCAGAACGACACAACAGGCGGCTGGGCTGGGATTTGCTTTGACAGCTTCAAACCAAGTCGGCGTTACCATGGTGTGTCATTGGTGACTTCAATGATATCATGTTCCTCTCCGAGAAGCAGGGCAACAATACACATCCTAGAGTACTAATGGAGGGTATTCGACAGGCGCTACTGGATTGTCATTTATATGATTTGGGGGTTGAGGGTTCACTGTTCACTTGGGAAAATCAGAGAAATGAGTCTGAAATGGTGAGAGAGAGGCTGGATAGGGCGGTAGGAACGACTGCATGGTCTTCATCGTTGTCAACGGCACGAGTTTCTGTTCTCCTCCAGACTGAATCTTCTGATCACCTACCCATCTTTCTATCACTGGGTGTTCAATTGAAGAAATTTGTGCAACGACTCTTTTGATTTGAGAATGCGTGGACCATAAAGGACGAACGTCGGTAGAGAATAAGTAAGGGATGGTTGAAAGGCTCCATTTGTTCTCTCCATGACAGACTTTGTTATTGTTCTCAAGACTTGCAAAATTAGGCAAAATCTCATAGTCAAGAGTTTCACCATCAGCTTAAAAAGATTAAATAGCAGATGGCAAGTTTGCGTCGCCATTCGACAATAAACATGGAGGTTTTAAGAGAAATAAAACAACAGTACAGTGAGCTTCTTCTATAGCATGAAATGTATTGGAAACAGAGGTATAAACAACACTGGCTAGCGGAGGGCGATTTTAATTCGAAATTTTTTCATCTAATGGCTTCTCACAAGCATAGGAAAATTTTCATTTCTAAGCTCAAAAACAATAGTGGGGAATGGATTGACTGGGATTCAGGACTACCGAGTATGCTACTGGATTACTTTCAACAACTTTTCACCTCTTCACATGGAGATACAAGCCCGATTTTAAGCAATGTGGAATGTAAGATAACTCACCTGCAAAATGACTTATTAGTGGCCCTGTATACTGAAGAGGAAGTGCGACAAGTTTTTTCTCAATGCATCCCGATAAGTCACCAGGGGCAAATGGTTTCAACCCAGGTTTTTTTAAGACTTACTGGGATATAGTTGGGAAAGATGTTATTCAAGAATGTCTTAGAAATTTGAATGGAGACACTCCTATGCCTGGGATGAACAGAACCAACATTATACTTATCGCGAAGAAAAAAACACCAGAAATAATAGCTAATTTACGACTTATATCTTTGAGCAATGTCCCCGATTGTATTGTCTATAAAGTACTCGTCAACAAATTAAAGCAGGTCTTACCTCAAATTATTTTAGATACGCAGAGTGCTTTTATTCCTAATCAGTTAATTACCGATAACATTATTGTAGCGTATGAGCTGTTTCATTCTATCAAGAGGAAAACTCAAGGAAAGGTCGGTTCTCTCGCACTTAAAACTAATATGAGTAAGGCATATGATAGAATAGAATGGGAGTATTTGTGGCTGATCATGCTGAAGTTGGGATTTCATAAAGCATGGGTCTCAAAGGTTATGAAAATAGTAAAATCGGTCTCATATTATTTTGTTTGTGGTAATGAAGAATACGGGCCTTTGATTCCTAATAGAGGATTGCAACAAGGAGACCCGCTGTCCCCCTATTTGCTCATCATTTGTGCGAAAAGTTTATCTGCGAGTTTACATAAATCACAGGCATAAGGTCACATCCATGGAACTATAGTCGCAAGAGGTGCTACTCCAATGTCTCATCTGTTTTTTGCAGATGATGCTATATTTTTTGCTAGAGCCACAGTGGAGGAGGCGATACAATTAAAAACTATCCTGCAATTATATGACAATACGTCTGGTCAATAAATTAATCTTCTTAAATCAGGTGTATCCTTTACTCCTAATACTATACCTACAATGAAGAATTTGATATGCCAAACATTGGGGGTTGCGGAGATTACAGGACATACTAATTACTTGGGTATGTCGTCTGTCATTGGAAGGGGTAAACGACTTATCTTTCATTATATGGTAGAGAAGCTTATAAAGAGGTTACAAGGATGGAAAGTTAAGGTGTTGTCCAAAGCCAAGAAAGATATATTGTTGAGGACTGTTGCACAGGCTATGCCGAATTATCTTATGTCCCTTTTTCTATTACCACTGGATACTTGTAAAGAGTTGGAGAACTTAATGAATGGGTTCTTCTAGCATAATGGAGGAAGAGAAAACAAGGGTTTACGATGGAAGAGGCTCGCCATACCAAAAATTTATGGAGGTTTGGGTTATAGAGATTTGAGGCAATTTAATCTTGCTCTTTTAGCAAAGTAAGGATGGAGGTTACTCAAATACCCGAACTCGATCGCGGCAAAAATTCTCAAAGCCAGATACTTCCCTAAGACAGGGTTCTTTTCAGCAGAGTTGGGCAACAACCCAAGCCAAATCTAGAGAAGTATAATCAGGCCAAATCAATTCTAATTCAGGGCTGTCGAAGAAGGGTCAATGATGGGCAAGATATTCATATTTGGCGAGACCCCTAGTTAATGGATGATGGGGATCCGTTTGTACAGTCAGATTACAAGGAGCAATTTGAGTATGTAGCTGAGCACATTAGGGATCATCGGTGGAATGAAGAAAGAATCAGACATGTCTTCGATCAACGAGATGCAGAGTTGATTCTACAGATCTCACTTAGCTTTTCAAGGCATAAGGATGATTAGATGTGGACTCTTAACAATCAGGGTAAGTATAAAGTTAAAGAGGGGTATAGGCTGGGTATGGAGGGCATGAATTTAGAATTAAGAGAAACAGGCTTTCCATGGGAGAAGATTTGGCAGACACATATTCCAGGTAAAGTCAAATTATTTATCTGGCATTTTTTTTAGAAATGCACTTCCATGTGGAGCAAATTTAAAAAAAAGACACATTAACATAATTGACACTTGCCCTATATGCGGTATAGCACTAGAGAATGATCACCATATATTTCTTCATTGTGATTTTGCTATTTCTGTTTGGTGTTTCTTCTTTGTGGACTAGAATTTGTCTCCTGCTGTAACACTACACCATTGGCTTGCTTCTATTATGTCTGGTTGTACGAAGGCACAGAAGGAGGAGACTTGCATGATTATATGGAGCTTATGGACCCACCGCAATGAAGTTGTATGGCAACAGAAGACTCATGACCCATCATTTATTATTCGTAGAGCCACCACAACATTTAGAATGGACGACTGCTCAACACAAGAAAAACAGTACATCCTCAAAGAATCAACACCCTCCATCCAAATGGCAAGTTCCATAATCGAATCAGTTTAAGTGTAACGTAGAGGTGGCGCTTTTATCTTCTAGTTTTTATGGAATAGAAATGGTGATTCAGGATTGCAAAGGGCTAAACTGTGCGGAAAATTAATGATTTTATCGGGGTGGAGGGATCCTCAAATCAGTGAAGCATTATGTTTTCGAGAAGCCCTAAGTTGGATCATCGGCCTCTCTTTTGATCCTATTTGTGTGGAAACGAATTGTCAAATAATTACTCAATTCTTAACATCCACTCATAATTTTCCTTCTTATTTTTCGATGATTATTGAGGATTGTAAAGCTCTTCTTAACGAGCATCAGTTTATTTCCACTGCTTTTGTTAAGAGACCAGCGAATAAGGTTGTTCATAAGATAGCTAAGGCGGTCAATTCTATGTCTGGTTTTGAATAGGGGGTATGCCCTGCACATTTTTTGTATGATGTTTTATCTTTGGATATGAATAATAAGCGCTGAGCACACATGACAACGTTTCAAAAAAAATTGAATGAGCGTCCTGGATCCTACTTGGACAGACCAAAGACATGGGTATTAACCCTATATCTTCTAATAACTAATTTTCCTAAAATAAAAAAAAAAGGAAAAATGAAAACCGAAAGCCACACTACTGAAAGTTTAAACCAAAAAAACAATCATACACTAATTATATTACCGTGTCAGAGGGATGCGACTAAATATGTGAAATGCTAAAATTCCTGATACAGATCCAATCCTACGTAATAATGAGTATTCCATACCCATGCTAGTTCACCTTTGTTGCAAATGTCTAGCGTATACCCACTCAGGTCCCGATTTCCATTAACTAAAGTCCGCTCTATGTAGCTCAATTCCCTTGACTGTAGTTACACATATAAGCCTTATTTGGTGAAGAGCTGATAAGCTCTTTTTTAATTGATTGACTAATTTTAGCTTGTTGATTTTATAAAAAAGCTATTATAATTGTTTGATTATGATCTGATTGGGTTAGCTGATTCAACCAATCAGCTCATTTTAAACAAGCTCCTCTATAGGATTTTTCATTCCAATCAGCTGATTTTTTTATTGTCTATTTTGCTCTTGTTACATTTTACTCTCTTACGTCTCATTCCTCGTTTTCCCTAGAGTATGTTGCTTCATTCGTTCACTCCCACGCATCAACGAAAGAGAGTAGACCAAATGAAGAGAAGGTTTGTGGTTGATTTCGGTCGGACAAGTGGAAAAGGAAGAAAATGGCAACTGTAGATGAAAGTTCTTCTGCTAGGCGGTTTGCAATTCATCACTTATCTCTCTTGCTTCCGATCCTGTAAGACTTTCTTTTCCTCTAACCTCCCAGTCCACGAGGGTTTGAAGCTGTTTGTGTTTTTTTTTTTTTTGGTAGTGGGTGTTGCTAAAGATCAACGCTTTATGAGTTTTGTGTAGGGAAAAGGTGATTGTGGTGGTGGTAAAGGCCATGAAGAACCCTAGAAGTGCTCTGTGCAAGACTGCAATCATGGCTTCTTCTGATATTTTCAATGCTTTTAGTGACAAATTGCTCAACTCCATGACTGATGCATTTGATAACTTGGTATCTGCAAACACACCAATTCCATCTCTGTTCTCTTCAACTTTATGTTTCTTTCCTTACCTACTTTTGATTTGGATTCTATCTTCATGTGCGTGTGTATGTGGGTGATTCTACAACTACTGCTCGGGACAAACGTTTTGTATATGAACAAGTTGACCGAGCACTTAACAGAATGGTGACTTATATGAATCCTCTGCCTCTTCTTTGCAAGCTCCATGCTTATGTCAGCCATGCCAACCCTAGAGTCAGGGCCAAAGCCGTTGTATCCATCTCCCTTTCCATCGCTAAAACGGTAAAGTTTCATTAAAAAGTTTTTGAGTCTTTACACGGTCACAATCGTGAGTTTGTGGGATCTTAAATGTGATGAGAAATCTATGGTGGTGTACGTTTCAAGGGTTGGAAGGAATGGAAGAGTTTGGGTTGGTTTTGCTGGTTCGAATGGCTGCAGAGTTATTGAATGATAGGTTGCCTGAGGCTAGAGGGGCGGCGAGGAACGTTGTGAATTCTGTATATGAATCATATGAACCTAGTAATGAAGAACAACAGAAGCAGGAGTCTTGGCAAAGTTTCTGCCAAACCAATTTGCCAGCAATTCATGCTCAGTCTGTGATTAAAATCGTTTCTTCAATGTAGGAGCTTCTGTGATACTGATCTAGGCTTAGACAGTAGAGTTCAATAATGTAAATTCTGCTTTTTTTACATGACTATTAGCAAATTACAGTCCTATGTTTCTTCAACGTAGACTTATACTAAAATTGAACGATTGTCTCATAATAAAAGAGTATCTGTTGGACACCGATCTCGGAGCCCATCCGCTTGGTTCCTTGTAATCTCTTTAACCAACATCGATTCATCATCTTGCTTTGATACCACAAATGTTAGATCTCGCTTGAGACCGGAATCCAATGCTTCCGAAATCATAAAACGTGATCTTCTTCATTACTCTACATTTCCTGATTTCCAACACTCTTTGGAATCAAGAAATGTGTACAACTTACCTTTTAAGGTTAATTCATTTAACCCTCATGAGCCATCATCGGTTCCCATTCATTCTCATTACATCTCAAACCACAAAGGGTGAGCCACATAGCGAAATCAAAAAAAAATCACAATTGACTTCTTCAAACATGTAGCTCTTAGTCTCTAGTTTATTTAGAAACAAAAACCACCTCATTCGGAGCTCTATAGCTCAAGATATGCTTAAAAACTCAAAGTATGTTCATGGCCCACATATGCTCTCCCAATTGACCCCTTAATTTCTTTCGACCAATCTTTTTTAATTCAACTCCAAAGGCTTCCAATTTTTATGGAGAAGTAGAAAAATGTGTTAGGAATCTAACGCCTCAAGAATCACCTCAATCAGAGGTCGGAAGAAGAAATTAGGGCCAAACGAGTCCCACATGCTCACGACCTTCCTCGTATTGAACATGCCTTGGCGCAAACACCATAACTCTCACTATGGATGTTGGATCGACTTCGTTTTTAGACGGTTTAAAAGTAGACATCCAGTGCTACAACTTTTGTGAAGACCCAAAATTGAAATTCTGTCGGTTGGAGGGTCAAAAAGCACAGACCGTGTAACCAAACACAGGCAGGCATTGTAACCTTCGGGTGAAAGTTGCTAAGCAATATCACCTACTAAAACAATCATATTTCTCAACTCCGACATCCAAAATTTTCATACTTTATAGCGTTGGAAAGCTATAAAGACGAACTACAACTTTCATGGAGAGAGCTTTGGCTAATTCTACCTATATTGATATAGTTCTCCCTTGGAGAATAACATTCACATTTTACCCCCATGCAAAACTTAGAAATTATCCCAACTTCACTTCCTCTATTACAACCTCTTTCAAAAAATTCAACTTCCAATTGGAAATCATCCAACACTCAACCTCAATTCATATGACTCCTCATTTTCGATAACATTCATCAAACACCACAAACCCTATCTTTCTTTTCCATAATATCTCACACACATATATATATAACCATAGTTCATGCTCAAGATTCATCAACTCATCATCCATACACAAATTCATATTTCAAATCCATACACAATTCATATTTCATTAACAACATAAGACAAATGTTTATAAAACTTTAATGGCTTTCCAAGCCGCATTACATCATCAATATCAAAATCCAATATACAACAGAAGATACAAAATCCCATAATTCTTAACATATGTCTAAAGTCTTATTTTACATCAATCCAACTTAAAAATACAAGATATGCATAATCAAACAAATGCCTTGACTTTCTTTCATTCGATCTCTTTATCATCACCTGGAGATGGGAATAAAGGGGGTGGGCTTAACACTCATGGGTAATAAGTTTATAACCGAAAAACAAGCAAAACCATTGAAATATTTATTTCGATTGTAAAATTTCACATTGTAGAAATCCATGTAACAAATATTTCTCAAATTCACAACTTATCAAGAAATTCATAAACATCATGAATCATGCATTCATCAAACTTATCACAATTATACACATAAGGACATCAGAAATGGTTTGGGCAGTCCGTAACAGAACGTACTACACATTTCTCCTAAGGGTCCTATGTAGCCGTGAACAGAACGTACTATCGCAATACCAAAAAAATGGTTTTGCGTAGCCGTGAACTTGGAAAGTCTGTGAAGGAACTCCATGCTATTAGCCGGCAGGCGGGAGAAGCCTTTAGGCAAGTGCACTTGACATACAGAACGAGCTGAACCAAACCCACATAACATGTAATTCATGACTTGGAAACAGATTACCCAAATGGCAACATTTCGGAACTTGTTTTTCATTAACATGCAATTTTTCGAAAACCATTTCATTTCGCAATTCATAATTCATTATCATTCATTTCATTATCAAAATTCACACACCAAATATGTAGCAATTTCTCAAATCAATCACAAGCAATAAAAACAACAATTGTAGCAATTTCTCAAATCATTCAAAAACAATGAATTTGAAATAATTTTATCTTCTTGATTTTTGAAAACATACTAATTGCTCATTATTCAAATTATAAACATGAAACTCACCTTAATTTCCTTGCTTAATACTTATTCAAAAAGCATCCCCTCTTGCTCCTCTTGCCTCTCTTAATCTCCTTCATCAATGACAAAATCTCCAAATCAATAGGAATTCAAATTGGACAACCCATAACACATAATTACAAAATTGATCTGAGAAAACTTAAACCCATACAATTCTTACGCGATATAAACCAAAATCTCTCTAAAAATCCAACAAATTAAACATACTCTTATCTTTATCCTTCACCAAATGAGGAGTTTCTTGGCTCATATAGAAGCTCTCATCTTCTTCCACCTTTTTCCTTCTTGAATCAACTCAAAATCCTTCTTGAAATCCAAGACATGAAGAAA
>JAOTAX010000198.1:44786212-44802285 GCA_025629825.1 Erythroxylum guanchezii
TAGAATCTTCTTCCAATATATGGCATGCATCTAGTGTAGTTACTCCATCGCATGTAACTATTAACATTAATATCTGTACCAATAAGTTATGGTTATACTTTGATATAGAATGATTTCGTTGAGTTACTTTACATTGATCACGTAATTTGAAGTACAATTGTTCAAAACAATTTTTCTGAAAATTAGCGTCCATGAATATAAGTAAATAATAATGAATTGAAAGTGAATTGTTTTTTTTTGACAAAAAACAGAAATATCAACAATAAAGAAAGGCCAAAGCCTAACCAAAGCCAACAGGCTTACCCAATACACCCAGATCCTACGAGCCTTTCCCTATCAGAGACATCACAACAAGATTGTTCTAAACGTAAAATAGCACTTAAATAAGAAGGGATAGTATCCCAATGATGAAGGTTTGCATGTAATAAGGCTACCCTCGCTAAGGAATGAGCCGCCTTATTAGCAATCCTACACGTCCATTGGAAGGACAAATGGAGGAATTGTCGTTGAATAGTCTGGCAATCAAGAGCCAACATTCCAATCTCCGAAGAATTAAGCGAAAGAGTTGTGATAGCTTGAACCGCCTGTAAACAATCCGATTCCACTATAACGTGATCGATGTGGTTGATTTTCAACCACGAAAGTGCCTCTCGTATCGACATTAGTTCGGCTATGACTGGATCTAACAAAGACGCAGCAACAAAACAACCCCTTGGGTCTCGAAGTACCGCACCATAACTTGTCGCTTTCTGGTCTTTGAAAATAGCCGCATCAACATTGCATTTTAGAAGGCCATCCGGTGGTTTACTCCAGCCTGACATACTAGGATGCGGCTTATCATCTAGTACATTGACCGTCTCAAAGCATCGACGAGTGTCTTGCCAGGATTTAAGGAAATTGTCAGCGAAACTAACAATCATGCTGGGAGAGTCCACCTTACCTTGCCAGAATCGAAGATTACGATGTTACCAAATGCTCCAAAGTAAAGTTAACACACGAGTTAACATAGATATCGACATGTTTACTAGAATATGCCCAAGCATGACATCGACTCCCTGATTCAAAACATGCAAATTCGCCAGCGCCCAACTGTCTTTTGCAAAAGTGCATTCTAGCAGCACATGATTCAAATCCTCTTCATTACCACAGGCATCGCATACAGGAAGGAGCGTAACTCCCTTTCTCAGAAGTCGAGCTTTACAAGGTATAAATCCCCGCAAACAGCGCCATGTGAAGTCTTTAATCTTCGGTGGGATGGGCAAACTCCATAATCGATTCGAAGGTTTGCCAACTAGAAAATTATCAATATCCGTAAGCAATTTACAAGCAAGTTGGTACCCTGATTTAACCAAATACCTCCTGTCCCTGTTATGGTGCCAAATCAGTTGATCCGGAGGCTTTGTAAACGCAATGGGGATTTTTGAAATTCGTTCGACATCAGACGGCATAAGAAGCCCTTCAATCAGCTGCTCATCCCACCCCGATCCTAACTCATTGAAGAGTTCGCTCACTTTCATGTGCTCCAATTGTGGAATTGGAGGAGAGGTGATAAAAAAATTATCTGCGTCATTAATCCACGGGTCCTTGAAAACCCGAATAGAAGATCCATCTCCAAGTCTCCACCGAACTACATGAACTAGAATATCTTTTGCAGTAAAAATACTTTGCCATATAAAACTTGCATTAGCTAACTCCGTCGCTTCCAGAAAACTGCTTGTGGGGAAGTATCTCGCTTTAAAGATTTTGCTAGGAAGGGAGTCTGGAAAAGCAAAAAATCTCCAGGCTTGTTTGCAAAGCATGGCAAGATTGAAACAATGGAGATCCTGAAAACCCATACCACCATATTTCTTAGGTACACAGAAACGGTCCCAACTCGCCCAATGTATAGCCTTCCTATTAGTTGTGCTCGAACCCCACCAGAAGGCATTCATCAATTTTTGTAATTCATCACATATACCTCGGGGAAGAAGGAAGACGCTCATGCAATATGCAGGTAACGCTTGGGCGACCGTCTTAATGACAATTTCCTTACCTGGTCGGGATAATAACTTGTTCTTCCAACTCATAATCTGCTTGCTAAGTCGATCCTTGACAAAAGCAAAAACCTTTTTTTTTCTATCTCCCGATTAGCGATCGAAGACCCAAATAATGTCCATGGTCAAGAGAAGTACTAACTCCTAAGATATTTTCTACCTCAATTCGATTAGTTGGTGTAGTATTAGAGCTGAACATAATGCCTGACTTTTGATAATTAACCGCCTGCCCCGACGCTGCTTCATAGATATCGAGGATTCTTTTAATATTTTGTCCCTCCCTTGCATTTGCTAGGAAGAAGAGAAAACTGTCGTCTGCGAAAAAAAGATGTGATATACTGGGGCTGCCTGGACAAATGGTGACTCCGTGTATATCTCCTTGCGCCTCATTTCGCCGTAGCAAAGTTGATAACCCTTTCGCACATAATATGAAAAGGTACGGCGACAACAGATCTCCCTGCCGCAGACCGCACTTAGGAATAATGGGGCCAACTTCGGTTCCATTGACAGCCATTAAGTACCAGACTGTGGTCACACTTTCTATCGAGCCCCAGTTTCAACAGAATAAAGCGTAGATAATTCCAATCCACTCGATCGTACGCTTTACTAATGTCAATTTTAAGAGCTGCCTCGCCAATCTTGCCCTTGCCTTTGTTCCTCAGATAATGTATAATTTCGAAAGCCACCATGATGTTATTGGTGAAGAGCCACTCTGGGACGAAAGCCGACTGCATGGGAGAAATTATTCTAGGTATAATGGTTTTGAGTCTGTTCGCAATTACCTTGTCTATGAGTTTATAAATGACATTACGCAAAGTTATAGGCCGAAGGTCTTTGATGCAGCTCGGATTATCTGTTTTAGGAATCAACACAATCACTGCGTCATTTAGAGTAGCAGGAAACTCATGTTTTTCCATCCAATTACGACAATTGTTAAACATGTCTGTCCCCAAAATATGCCAACATTTTTGAAAAAATGCTGAGTTCAAACCATCTGGCCCAGACGCTTTATCCAGGTGCATGTCGAAGATTGCTCTCTTGAATTCCTCCATCTGAACTGGTGCCAAGAGATAATCATTGTCCACTTGGTTCACTACTGAATTAATTGAATCAAAATGATGGAAGTCCGATCCTCCTGAGATCGAAAAAAGCTGGGTAAATTAAGTTAGAATAACGTTGCTAAGCCCTTCATTATCTGAAACTTTCTAACCATGATCATCAGTGAGCTTAACCAGATGGTTTAATCTCTTCCTTTTTTATGCCTGCGAGTGAAAATACTTTGAATTAGCTTCCCCATATTGCAGCCAAAAAGCTTTGGAACGTTGTTTCCAGTATATCTCCTCTTAGGCTAGCATTCGGTTGAGAGCAGTTCGCTGGGCTTCCAATAAAGCATACTGGTGTTGATTACGTGTCGCGTTCATATTCCTCTTTAGTTTGTGAATCCTCTCAGAAAAGTTACTCCCCAACTGCTTTTGCCAATTGATCAGACTATTACCACATTTCTGAAGCTTGGGTATGAGATTCAACTCACGATTGTCAACCCAAAAATCTGAAACAAAATCCAAAAAGCCGTCCTCCATTAACCATTTATTCTCAAATTTGAGCCGTCGAATCCACTTAACAGGAAAATGACGCTCAGCCACCAGTTTGATAGGGGTATGATCCGATGTAGCGCTCACCAAATTGTGTAAACTATGAAAAGGAAATATAGCTAACCACTCTTCATTAACAAACGCACGATCAAGTCGCTCCAACGTGGGCAAATTTGAGTTTCGGCCTCTCTGCCAAGTATAACCGAACCCAAGCAGGGGGATGTCGATGAGGCTACAGTATGATATGCATTGACGAAAACCCTCCATTAGAGACCTAGAATATTCCCCTCCTCCTAATTTGTCATTTGAAGGCAAAAGATTATTAAAATCGTCAAAGCAAACCCAGGGCATGTTATGGAGGCTTGAAAGGGACCGAAGAAGCTTTCAGCTAGCTTGTTTTCTATTCGCTTCCGGAAATCTATAAAAACCTGTTAGTCGCCATTTGGGAATATTTGGTTCATCAATACAAAGATCAATCTAAGGATAATAATATAGACAAGTTTATTAATTTCGTTTTACTAACAGATAAGATGTGCTTTTTTTATTAAAAGTTAACGGACATATGTGTACATGTCTCGTATTCCCTATATGCTTTTGATATTAGAGACTCGGTTGAAAAAATATTTGGTGCTATGATATTTGTAAATAATTGGCTTCAAAATCAAATGAACATTTTCTAATGAATAATTGTTTAAGTACTCACTTTACAAGATGCATATAATAGTATTGATATATAAAATCATTATGCATCGGATTTCCAAATATGAGATCTCATATGGATGAATCATGTTAGGAGACATATGGTCTAAAGATCCTGTACGGGCTTCAAAGATGTTAGTTCATGGCTGGACATTACCAATTTTTGAAGCCCAACCGACTTAGCGACTTATTGCATCCAACAACCAGATCATAAATCACCAAGAACATATATTTAGCAATGTGGGTCCTAGCTTAATCTTTGTTTAAGGTCATACTAAGCAACCCTATGCATAGCAAATGCCCTATAAATAAAAATTACAGGAAAGCTGTGTGCTGGATTATCAATAACAACTCGTAACCCATTTGTCAACTTTACTGATTGAAGCCAATTCAGATGTTAATTAGTCTCTATTTCCTGCTATAAAGAATTTCAAGTATTGTTAAGAATATCAGTTGGTTCATCAACAAAATGTCACATTCTTTTGGGAGGTTCATTGATGAAAGGATAGAACTGCATTAATGTCTGTCCATTTAGCATTCACACGGATTAGCTTTTATTCCACCTAAAACCTTGATAATGTCTGCTCAATCAAGAATACCCCACCTATATACAGGCGATCCTCATCCCTCTCTATTGTTACCTATCATTCACAAGCATACGCAAGTTCTGGAACTTCTATGTTTCTCAAGCCATGAAGATTATCACTGGAGATAAATATATCATTAAGATACTGACGTTCATGTAAATGAACATCTACGGTTGTAATGACGCATGTCGAGTCCTCTTATGTTATTGTAAGAGAATCAGCACTTGCAAAGATTTATATGCTCTATCAAAGCTTAGCGTCATCTATACACAAGTGGACTCGGGATACATACATACATAAATATATATACATATCCTTATTATAAAATATAAGTATATAACACGCACTTGATGACACAATTCAATTTGCATACCAAAAATTAAGTAACAGTAATATAGAATATCTCGTAAAGTTGGTTTGTACGCTTTCCTTAGAATGGTAATGCAATTAAAGAGATGGTTTTAATTTTGTGTGGTTTTAAGATAATGATTCCATTTTATGACAGCGAGATGGTCCCGTATACTGAGCAAAGAGCAAAAGTCATTTGTGAGGTAGCCTCTTATTGTCAATTAGTGTGACCTCTCTAGAGGTCATGGAATATACTTAGCTATGTCTTATCATCGAAATCAGTGAAAATGACACCCACCCCTTCAAATATCTTTTTTATTCTTATCGGAGGATATTATGTAAAAATATTGAATACAAAAATTGATCTCAAAGATTAGTGCTTGTTTTTTAGAGAAGAGAAAAAATAGTGAAAGGTAAATGTGCTTTCAGTTTTTGATCCTTTATGTGGGTGCATGAGCTCTCATGTGCACTTCTTCGACTGTCCATACATGAAAGCTGACGAAATCCCTATAATAGGACTATTCATGAGTATCTTTCAAGAAAGAGATGTATCCAACCAAAACTTGCAGTTATTAATTGAAAAAGACTGTAATTTCTAATTTCTCTCTCTCATCCTCTCTATTTTTGTTTCTCTATTTTCTAATCCTCCTAAAAGCCTTAATCCTTAAGTCACATCCTTTTGTAATATTCTAACAAAAGGGCGCAAGAAAGCACAAATGTCAGTAACCTTCATTTTCTCTCAGAAACTTTTATTTGTTTTGGGATCATCCATATACGACAAACCTTTTTTTAATTTTGTCCGATTGCCTGGGATATCAATTTGTTCAGTTTATTTTTACCAAATATAAAATCCTAGTTATAACAACGATGGTTATAATTAATTACAGGTGTAAGGAGATATTTACATGAGTTAGTTGCATCTATAAACGTGTGGGAGCTTAAATTTACATTAGGCTGGCTATTGCTTCTGTAAATCACTGCGCATTAAAACCTTGTTAAATGAGTGGATTAATGATTGCAGATAGAATTATCCACAAACAAAGAGAAACAAAAATTGTTTGATGATTAGAGATGACGACTATAACA
Source organism: Erythroxylum guanchezii (assembly GCA_025629825.1). Lineage (NCBI taxonomy): Eukaryota > Viridiplantae > Streptophyta > Magnoliopsida > Malpighiales > Erythroxylaceae > Erythroxylum > Erythroxylum guanchezii. Next base: position 44,792,558 of record JAOTAX010000198.1, read on the forward strand.
AGATCAAGCCGCAAATAGTAATGGAGAATCATGCATATTATTGAATTTGTTTCTGTCCCTTTCCCTTATTTATTATTAAAATGTTCCTAAAGACTAATGCTACATCTTCAACTGATAATGTAGAGGCTGCTTAGGATTATCAACCACAAATTAAACACATTCATTCGAACAAGATACATATCATTACTTACTTATCCAAGATGGAATACATAATTTTTCTTTTTCTTTTTTTGAAAGAAAAGAAAAAATATACAACTGGTGAAAACCTGGGAGCATGAGAAGTAGAAATTAGATATAATTGATCACGTTTATTTATCTAATTTCTATTTCTGGTTTCATAAACTTGTGAGTAATCATCATAGTTTCACTTCTTTGTTATAGCTTATTTGTTTATAGAAGATTGGTAAACTTAAGAGATTGCGAAGGAGATCATACATGACAAGAATTGAATATAGAAGAAAGAAACATCTATAACCTTTTACTTCTAGGAAGCGATTACATAATAAAGAAATTCATTAAACTGAAATAGAATGCAAAAGAATATAAGTCACAATGTATGCCATCTCCGAAGTGGAAGATCGGCGTATTTAACTGGATCGAATGCATGCGACCATATACAATATGCTTGTGTCGATGGTCCAGTAAGATGAACACACATATACAGCACGCAAATCATAAATGCTATTTTTCTTAAAATAACTAAGCAAGGCTTATATATTCCAAGGTGGAAAAACTTCTATACTAGGTTAAAGGTATATCTTAAAGTAAAATATATCCATATTCTTCAACTTTTTTTAAAAATTTTCTACATCAATTTTCACTCTTTCTCTCTCTCTCTATCTTCCACTTTCCTTTTTATTTTGTTTCCTGGTGTGACATCTCTGCTTTGAAGAACGAATTATATAGGTTGTTGGACTATGAAATAACTTCTCCGAGGAAACATGTTCGATGTATCCATGGTCTCACTTGAAATTGGTAGAAGAATCTTCGCGGTCAGAGGAACTACTCCGAGGCCAACCAGTGATCTGTCTAATCTGTTCCTAAGAAACAAAATCTCAACACCCCATTAATCTTAACTAACTCACCACTGTATCAGTATTACACCATTAGTCTTGGCTGCTTACAATCTTATAATCTACCTAGAAAATTCACGACTTAGGCCTGGATATGTTATATGCAGGTATGCACCATATGCCTATGTATATATTGTATATATATACCGACCACCTGGAGAAGAATTACGAGTACCAATTCATTCCTGGAAGTTGATAAGGTGGCCTAAGTAATCCATCTCCCAAAGATCCGAACATTGGCTGTTGGTGCAATACAGGCGTTTGAGGCAATTGGCTAAGCAGAGAGGCTATGGAACCATTCCCACCAGTCCTCACAGCACCTCCATCGTCGTTTTCCCCTTGAAATCTCTTGCCTGATGAAGCGCCGGCGGCGTCGTTGTCGTCGGGCCAATAAAGCGATGGGAGTGTCCTTTTGAGAGGAAGCATTGAGAGCTCTGGTTTGGAAAGTGAAGAGGCCAATTGTGGCGCAGAGTTAGTGTTGTTGGTTCCATCTGAGCTCATTATTCCTTCAAAAAAGTTCTGCTCGCCTTCAAGCAATGCTCCGAAGGTTGGGCCCTTCGCAAGTTGTAGTCTAGTGCTCTGGTGGCTACAAACCGATAAGGATGGTGGAATTGAGCCAAGCATATCGTCCATTGAATCATCTTTATCATGATCCATTGGTCTGTGCGAGTTGTTTTTTTTGTATATTCGACAAAGCACCCAATCGTCAAGCTAGGAAAAAAAAGAACAAATTGTGAGAACCACCGCCAGAAGATATTAAGCAACGACTCCTCAAGTACCATGAAAAGACAAAAGAAACCCAATATCAAAAGCCATACAAAAGTGAATGATCACTACCCTTAAGGAGTTTTTCTTATTCCCCAGGTCACATCCTGGTGGCTTGTTACTGACTTTGTTATCAGCCAACCGATACTCGTGCATAATCCAATTGGTTTTAACCCCTCTGGGTGGCTTTCCACCGTAGAAAACAAGTGCCTTTTTGACACCAACCTTCTGAGTACCACCTGATGTTAACACCGGCTTATCAGTTCCGGTAGCCTTCCAATACCCCGAAGTCGCCGCCCTGTTCGGCCTCGCTCCGTTAGGGTACTTCCGGTCACGAGGACTGAAAAAGTACCACTCTTGCTCGCCAAACGTAGCCTTAGCTGAAAATCAAACCAAAACCCATCACTTCTCAGACCAAGAACTCATCTCTAATATCCACAATTTATCGTAAAAACAACAACGACTACTAAACCAGAAACCATACACGCCTTACACATACGTACCTGGTAATTCCCATGGATCAAACTTGTAGAGATCAACTTCAGCAATAATTGCTACCGGGAGAGGGGCAGAGGTTGCCTTTTTCTTGAGGTAGTGAACCACAAGCTCTTCATCGGTTGGGTGGAAACGGAACCCAGGTGGGAGGTTCGGTTGTTGCTGTGAACCGGCGGAAGAGTCGGTGCTTTCCATTGGTGCAACGAAGGTTCTGGGTTTTGTTAGTTAGCAGTGAAACTGACGAGAAAATGCGACCTCAGGCTGTGAGAAGAACATGTCATATAAGTAGATTCTGTTCTGTCAGAGTTTGGCTTTTTTTTTTCTCGGTAAAAGAGTTTTGGCTTTAATATTGTTTGCAAGTGGCATGACCATTCCTTTTAAATGCGCATTGAGGATCGGATTGACTGCGATGCAGTGACCCTACGAAGCTCGGAACGACCAATCACGTTTGAGCACATGATGAGGTTAAAGGGTGAAAGCGTAATTTCGATTTCCTAGGTGAGATGAAAAGGATGAGGGACCCATTGATGAGTCGACATGTGTGAGAGAAACTAGAGATGCTGACACGTTGACACGGAATGGGGTGTGGGGACCACAACGCGCATAAGTATCAAAAAGATGGAAAGGGATGATTACGCTTCAGATGTCATGCAAACCCACCAATCCCAAGTCCCCACCTCTTCTAATAGTCTGTTGATGCGACTAGATGAATGGGCATTGTGATTTTCATTCCTTTTGTGCTCCAAAATGATCATAAATCGCAGAAAATAGTCCCTCTGCATATTTCTTTTTCCGCTGTAGATATTTTCTCAAAGGAAAAGGGTACAGATGAATGTAGTCAGCATGTTGACAGCAACCTCGCTGACGCTTAAGCTTAATTGGCGGCTTCTATGTTCAATAATTGATAATAATCTCAACGCAAAGAAACTGAAAGTAATAATTATAATTATCTTTTCACTTTTCAGAATTTCTCTCTAGTAATACATAAAGTTAGTTCTTTAGCAAGGTTATGCCCGCATCCAGATCTCTGGTGGTTTTACACATTCTCTATATGATGGTAGCCTCTATTTTAGTACCCGGGGAGTACTTGGTTTGTTTCGTCTGGGCTACTGAGACTCGGTCGCATTTCATTTGATTATTAGATGCTTGATTTTGGGTGTAGTACTTGTGTTAGTCGGATTTTAGTTCCTGCCTTGTTTCAGCTTGCTTAGCTTGGATCAAGTTGTTTATTGTCGCTCGCTGTATTTTTTGGGACATTTGTAAATGGACATTTTGTACATATTTTTTTCTTTATAATATATTCATCTGATTTATTAAAAAATATATATATAAAGTTAGTGTGTTATTAATACAGTTTTGCTAAGATCTTGCGGGAAATTTTATTTGGTGACATTTTAAATGACGAAATAAATAATCATTTTTTGTTAAAAAATTAATATTAAAGCTTTATTGGACGATAAGTAGATTATCTTAGTTGTGAGTTGATTTTATTAGTAATTATATGGCAACAAAAATTAATAAAATTAATTATTTAGTATTAATTATTTAATATAAAATGACTTATAAAAATATAACTTTAAAAAATTTATAAAAAATATGAATAAAGTCTTTCCATAGCCTAGTAAAATAAGTTGTTTTTATCTCCGGCATTGTATAGACGGCTTTTTATCAATCAAAACATCAAAGCCACTTCTTTGCCCTCAACAGTGAAGAAAGGAGGGAAGAAGAAATACATTAAAAAAAAAAGTGAATAAAATCTCAGTAGAGTGTGTTATCACGATGTCCACGTAATCAAACAGCTAAAACTACTAGTTGGAATCGAAAGAAAACTGCAAAGAAGAGTAGCTGAGACAGCAGCCAAAGAAGGACAAAGGGAAGAAACAAAGAGCACACTTTTGAGCTGGAGGATCAACAGAGTTGCTACAACAGAGAAAGGTAGATAAACAGAGAGGTGGCTCCTGGCTTAATCCTAGGTGAAGAAAACCATCAAAAGGGGTTTATGGGGTTTATCTGTTTCTTCTATTTCAGTGACTTCCATTTTCTCTCAATTTCAGAAAGCAACGAGTTTCAAGTATATGCAGATTACGGTATAATTAACTTTTTCATATTAAATTTTCAACTTTACAATAAAACAATTTTCTATACAAGTTTTTTTAAAATTAGCTGATTGAGTTTATTCAACCAACTCGTTCAGTTAATTACTAATTATATCTATTGTTTGATCAAACAGATAAAATATTTCAATAAAATAAAAAATAATCGATAAGTTATTTATTAAACAAGACCTAATTAATAAAAATAAATAAATTTTATTTAATACATTACTTAAAATTTTTCAAAAACATTATTCAATAAATTTATCTTTATTATTATGAGAAACATCAAATTAATTCCGATTTTTAATTGCCTCGACAGAGTTCTATAATTAATTATTATCATTATAAGAAGAAGAAGAAAGAAGCATTGAATTTGACTTCAACGGAAATATTCAATATTTTAATACAAGAAAATAGAAAGAGGTTGTTGTTTTTTATGGTGGGGTAGGAGTAGGGTCGGGTGCTGGCCAGACGACCGACCAATTGGGGCCCATCAATTTGATCTCATTTGGGATCGAAGCGGTCAATATCTTATCGTCAGGAGAAAAACCACGCCCATCACCTCATCACCATCTCCATCCTCACACACTAACCGCCACTCTGCTTTTCTTCAATTATAATTTTTTCTCTTAGATGATTAATAAAGTAATTTATCAAATTTCCTAAAAATGGGGTTGAAGGTGGCGTGCTTTGGCTTTAACTCTGCACTGGCATGTTGGTATAGCCAGCACACGAAGCCCGTTTGATGCATGATCACATTTCACAACCACCATATGTTGAGAACTTGCACATCCTCTTAGGCCCCTTGGTAACGCGTAACTACATATTAATCCGCCAATTAACACCATAATCAATGCAAAGCAGTGTTTTGAAACTTGGATCGGTCATCGAACCGGAGATCTTACTAGTCACCAATTTGATTGGTTCGACCGGTGATTGTGATGTCATAATTATGCAATAATTATATTTAATTATAAATAACATTAAAAAATAAATAAAATAAAAAATTGGTTGAACCAGTGGCCGGACCGGTCAATTGACCGGTTCTCACTGGTTCAATTGCATACCGGTTTTTAAAACCATGATGCAAAGAATCGAATTTGTCAGGCATTCGGACTTCTTAAGACTTGTTATATGTTCATGGGAAACTTAATGTAGCAATATCTTTCTACAGTCCTGTGTAGTTTCCCTCTATCCATTACCAAAAAATCCATGAGCCATAAATATGGAGTGTCTGTTTTAGTCTAATGAAATATAGGAGTCGGAAACTACAGTTTGTTGTAGTTTTTACCAATCGAACAATTCTTATTTATGTATTAGATATAGTTTTGGGTTATACAGGAAAATCGATAAAGAACTGAGAACAAGGAGATCTTATATGAAAAATCGTAGATAGTAGTAGTTTCGCAAACTTTTCGATTTGACCACAGTTATTTGTAAAGTTTTGCCGCAATTACTTGTAGATACAGATATAAAGCAATTGTAATGGCAACTATTAATTTTTTTGTGCCAAACGAAAACAGAAAAATAAATATGAAATTAAATGGATCAATATCGAAATTTGGTAACGCAGTTCGACACACCTTGTCTACATCTATGAGGCCCTCATCCAGCTTAATACTTTCACCGAAGTACAATAGATTTACACAAGGCTTTACTGAGCCGACACCACTCAACTCTTGACATTAGCCCTCAACCTCACTTCTCGCAAAAGAATTTCACACCTAATAGTACGACCACTTCGTACTAACCTGAACAGAGGATTTTCTCAATCAATCTTTTAACGAAAGAACAATAAACGAATAACTCAAGTTATTAGAATAATAAAGGACGAAAACTAAATACACTTGCGATAGGAAGGAACGACTTCTTGATAAATTCAGCTCCCAAGTTCCAATCTATGTTGAAGAATTAAAGAAGATACCAAGTTGATTCATATAAACTCCAACACAAAGCCACACCTGCACCGATAACACATTAACCAACCAAACTATACATAGCCCATAAGGAAATCAATTAATAATCGTTGTTGCCCAAGATGGAGTTGTACACACACACCATATGCAGCTAACCAAACACGATTCAACCAAGAAGCTGCGCACATCTAACCAAAAATAATTCAACAAAGAAATCACGCACAACCAATGAAGAATGATGCAGCCAATAAATCAAGCATAGCCAATCTACCACTGCCCTTGAATGTTCTACACTCCACTATAACGTGATTTACTTAAGCACCTGTGACCAACATACACCAAGGCTGCACGTACACCAAGTCTAAAGGAGAAGTCATGCACATATGGAGTCGCATATGTCCAATCTCCCATTATCTCAACGTTATCAACCCATACACCTTAAATCAACCCACGTAATCCATCATACTTCTTGTCAAGATACACATTAATTAAAGATAAGACTCTATCATAACTAGAAGATTATCACCATCACCAATAGCTTTTTGAATCCAAGTCATTATCTAATTAATATCTTATGTCTAATAAATAAATAAGATGTCAAAACTAAATAAAAAGATATATATACTATATATCTTAACAATCTCTCCCTTTTTGGCATTGTTTGTCACATAGTCAAAACTCCTCCTAAAGGAGATAATTGGACATATAACCATCAAATGCACAAATCCATTCTCCCCTTGGGACAAAAAGATGCAAAAAAGCACGATGAATAGTCACACACATACCTTGAAATCTCCCTTTGAATGGAACATTCATCATAAACAATCTGATGTCTCCCCTTTGGGACAAAACATTGTCAAAACTAATAATGCCTTTAACACAATCAATCACAGAGAATAAAGAAACATAAAAATTAGTAGTATGTTCAACGGAAGAATTATAAGCACGCCAAGACAATTTACCACCAGTTAATACACATGCCAACATATCATTACTCACTTCAATTTCATCTTCATAAGACTGATCAAATTCATAAACTCAAGCAAATAAAGATGACTGTTGCCAGCGTAGTGAGAGAGAGAAAGACCCACACTGATGAAAGAGCTGAAGAGCTTTCAGTAGAATCAAATAGAAGTCACAATGCAAACTACTAAAAAAATGGGACGACAATGGCAACATAAAAACTAAAGAACTAAAAAAGACAAATCTCTATTTTTTTACATTTTGTTTTTTTAAAACAACACAAAAAAACTTCAAAAATGTAAAGTACACAGTCCTTGTACCCCTCGAAGAAATTCAAACTTGGCCTTATTCTTCGTTATATTATCTTTATTATCGGTTTCTTCTTCTGAAGTAATTGATTTATCCTTTGTCCGAACAGTTTCTTCACAAGCAGTAACTAACTGTGAATCCAGATAATTTTTTGTTTTTCCTTCACAATGTCTTTGTGCCTGTAATTGACCCTTTCTAATCTAAGTGTGCTTCGGTATTATGGGCTGCTGTTGGAAATTTAATGGAGAATGCTTAGATTTTCGGTTTTGACCTCTTTAAAACATCATTTGTAACATCTTGTAGCATCTCGGCCTTATGTGCTCAATAACTCCACAAAAATGAAATGTGGATACAAACCTTCGATTCTTCGTCGAAGTTTCTTCTTGGACAGAACTGGATATATCATCTTTCTCATCATTCACCTTCGAACAGTCACCTTTGTAGCCAATGCCTTGAAAATTTCCTTTAACCTTACCAATTTTCATTAACTTTTCTGTACCTCCATTCAACATTCTCAATCCATTTTCAGTACTTACTAGTTTCAATTTAGCTTTACCAAGCTCATCTAAAGTTGACATCAATTTCTTCTCCAAATCTTGAATAGTGTTCTTCATAGAGAAGTTTTCTTCCTTCATCCTTTCATTCTTCCTACATGTTTTCACCCCTTTTTCGTACATTAATTCATAAGTCTCGTAAATATTCTCCTTTTTATCACCTGAACTATTTTCATCATTGTCATAATCTAAGATCAAGCCTTGAGCTGATTGGTTTGCGTTTATCTCAAATTGTTCCGATTTACTGTCTTTTTCATCTTCAGTTACTTCATTCTCAGTTGTTGTTAAGCAAGTAACTAAGCTTTTGCTATACAAAATAACTAACACAACACTATTCACAACTTCTTCTTCACTTCCATATTCACTTTTGGATTCGTTATCACTCCAAGTGCTCATATAGGATTTTCCTTTTCTCTTCTTCAAGATGTTAGCACACTCCGCTTGAACATATTCGAAGCCTTTATACTCATGACATTGAATTCTCTTTACCTTTCTTTCTCCTTTTGAGTTTTGGCTTGTTGTTTGAAGTTGTTGTTCGATGAGCTCCCGCCGTTTTGCCTAAACTCGAGTATGTCCTTTTTCATCCTCTTCAGTCACTTCCTGAACTCTCGTGTTAATAGCTCCATATCCTCATTCTCATTGGATTCATCTTCTACATCATCCATACCTTTTCTAGTTCAACCTATAGTACCAATCATTTGCTTATTTCTTGTTTACCCCTTAAAAGATTCATTTCGAAATTTGTAAGAATTCCAATTACCTTCTCCAATGATAGATCATTAATGTCATGGGCCTTCTTTATTGTTGCAATTTTCGAAATAAATCTCGGAGGTAATGATCTCAACGTCTTCTTGATTAGTTTCAGATTGGAATATTTCTTCCCGAGTTGATGTGCCTGATCACTATATCTCACAATCTTTCATGAAAGTCTCCAATAATCTAATTTTCATCCATCTTTAGTTCTTTAAACCTCACAGTTAATATCTGTAGTTTTGATTCTATTACAGATTTGAACCCTTCATGAATAGTCCGCAAAGTATCCCATGATTCTTTAACAAATTCACAGGTTGATAACATTGAGAAGCGTCTTTCATCAACAGCACTGAAAATTGCATGCATTGCTTGTGAGTTCCCAAGTTCTCTTTCTTCTTCGACTCTTGTCCATTCATATGAATCTTTTAGAACTGTCTCTCTCTTGCTGTCAATAATCATCAGATGTGTTCAGCTATGTAACACCGAATATAATTTATTATACACATATAGTATAATAAATTATACCATATGTATCATTTTTTTCCAACTAAACTCTTACATGAAAGTTGGTTGATACTTATCTACAAGTCATCAATACCTTTCTCATTTTAGATTTGTACTCAGTTAATTTGTTTTTTTGAAACGTTACTCAGTCAATATTTGAATATATAAATCAATCATATTTCTCAATTTAGTTATTTTTTGGTTATTGCCTATCATCAATGACTTATTATGAACACTAATCATATCATATAAACATTTAATAGTATTTTTGTTTGGTTCTTATGAAATTTAATTTGATTT
>JAOTAX010000198.1:44809348-44821440 GCA_025629825.1 Erythroxylum guanchezii
ACATAGACTTTTCTTACTTCTTAAGTTTTCCTCAACCTTTTGTTCTACAGAACTTTAGATATAAATCAACATTATATGTGAATGGTCGCCAATGATAGGGTGGAGTAAAATTTGGAATGATAGCCAACACCTGAATCAGAGAAGTTATTTGTGGTACCTTAAAAGGTTAAGTTCTATATTGTTCTTTTAAATGATATTAAGAAATCGCGAAATAGAAGAGGTTCAGATTTGCTCAACATTGACTGATTGAAAAAAAATAGTGGCAAAACTGATTAATAGATGGATTTAGTATAAATTTAATTAATATAAATAAATATACAACTATATACCATATTTAGTCATCTCTTATTAAATTGTTTAAAATATATTCATAATTAAGAAAAATTCTGTAATATCTATACATATAATTCATATTTCACAAATATACATAAATGCTTTGAAATGTATGTGGTTTCTGTTTTTTATTAAAGGGATGAGATTTTAAAAGTTTCAAATATATATAATTTATTATCTAAATGTTATCTATTAAGTAATATATTGTATTTATTTATAAACAAATACAGAAATGTATAATTAAATAGTAACTAGATATAATAAGTTTAAGGCATCAAAGCCTTCCTTAATTTATATGAAATTCAAAGTAAAATTTTAATCCTAATCAATAATATATTTTATTGAATATATTTGTAATTAATTGATTAATTATGGATGCTAAATTTAATATACTGTTGATTTTGATTCCTAAATAATATTTGGAACAATATATAGTTTTCTTATCTATATTGATTCCATTCCAAGTCTTTTAGTACTAAATATAATTTTCATTGCTTATGTGCTACTATTTCCAAAATGGAGCTATAAAGAAAAAAAAATAGTACACTTCACAAGTTCACAAAACAGCCTTATTTATATTTTGCAAGCAAATGGAAGATCTCTTTATATTTATAAGATTGTTAATTAAATTGTAACAATTATTAATTAAAATATAATTTTATAATCATGTCAGCCATTAATATGTGACCAATCAGTAATTCTTAGACTATTTAAAATGTTCACAGAAGTAGTAAAGTTTGATACGTACGAAAAGAGTGCAATTAACAACAATTTGGGTTATAAACAAGAAATGTATTATCTGATAAGATTTTATTATCTCATCATCCAATTTGTTAAGTAAGTTTTTTTTTAATTTCTCATGAGGTGTTTTAGAAGGGTCTTAATTATGAAAAGACACCTTTAAATCATCTACACCTAAATTACGTAAGTTTTAACTTAACGAAATTATTCTCCAACTTCCAGTCGGGTAAAGACAAAAAGAAAAGAAATATTGTCGTTTAATGCCTTTAAATATTTAAGTGAAATACGTGTTTATTAATAGAGGAAAGTTGAGGGTAGAGGCATTTGGAACATGGGGTGGTTATTTTTGTTGCTCAGCATGTGACTTGCGTAAGTGCCAGATGAATTGGGTTGAGAGATGATATATTACCAAATTATGGTATCAGTCAATTTCTAGGTCTCGTGCTGAACCAAACTTCTACTTTATCTATTTCAAATAAGTGTGTATGTGATGTTTACATTGTGAACGATCTTCTTTCCTGCGATAACTATGACATGTCAAACCCTTAATAAAGAAAAAAAGCTCCTCAAATGTCCACAAAACCAGTTCTGCTCCTCCAGTCTACCGTTACAAGTGAAAACAATTATAGGGTATGTTTAAAGGACTCGGTAATAATCGATACAGTTCGAGAGCAGGGTTTTAAAGTACAGAGTAATTTGGTGAAATTACATGCGTATTACTTATAATTATATTCTCATTAAATAAAATTTGGAAGGATCAAGATTTAACACAAATTAATGTCTCAGCTGGTAAATAAAGTACGAATTGTACAACTCTGAAGCTGCTTATTTATTTCTCATTAATATCCACTAAACTGAACTTCACTTGTTATACCCATGACTCCATTCAACTTCTATGGACTCAACTGTCTTGCTGATCACTTGAGTACGGATACATAAAACCATTTTCTTCAGGATTGAATAATCTAAGTATATCCTGTATTTATTCCCTGCTTTCTTTTTTTGGATAGCTTCCTTTTCTATTGGAACTCTTAACAAAGTCTAAAGACAGGCCACGGGGATTGCGCCATAAAAGAGGCCTTAATCTCCTCTATAATTCAACAGATTTAAGCAAGTGAAATTCGCATGACTGATGAGCCTTAAACATGTCATTGAAGCCTAGCTAATCTGTTAGCAGGCACTGTTATCCATACATGAAACGTTGTCCTCAGTTTGGCAACTTTCTGCAACTAAAGTTCCATGCGTTAGCTATCCAAACCAAACCACTTACCTCAAACCCTGACCTTACAAGATGCATGCATATATGCATATTAACCCTTAATCTCTTCAATACCATTTTTGTTTTCAACAATCATAATTTTCTCACAAATCCCATCTGGAATTGCGTTTCTTAGATGGAAACCTAAAAAGCCACGGGAATGGCTCTCCAGTATGGATCAAGATCTGCATCAAACTTTATTACCGGCCTAAATGACTTGTGATATCTAACTTTAGACAACTCTTTAAGCAGAATTTGAGTGGTGATTTGTGACATGATTATGAGAGGTCATCCACAAGGTGATTGATTAGTTACTTGCATGACTTGGTGACATTGGGTTTTGCTTTATTCATTGCTTATATAACACATTTAAGCTAGACACATGTACGGTAGATAGGGCCTGTAATTGCAATAAAAGCTTGGATGGTCAAACTTATGTTGGCGATGCCAGTACAAGTATTGCCATAATTATCAAATGAGATCTATTAAAATCTTCATCATCTGCTTTGAAGCCAGAGGATCAACAGATTGGGTTTCACCGCACGTTGTTCTTAAAGCCTAAAGCCGCAAGCCCCATCTTACACGCTACGACACATGTCATACAGATACTGCCTGCATGAATCCAAACATCTGGGACAACTAGACCTATGCTTGGATCACGCTTCAATATCCAAATTAAATATAATATAAAATTTTTAATAAAGCAATAAAAATAAAAAATAAGTGACAACTATTCGACCACTAATTAAATTAATAATTTATCATAATTTTTCTATTTAATTTTAACTAAATAAAAATAGAGTAAAAAAAACTTCAATTTTACACAATATCTTATTTTATATCATCAATACTATTTATTCAATAAATTTGATTGATTAGTATAGATTAATTTCCTGTTAAATATTTGAAAAATAATAACTAATGAAATAATGCTTTACAAATGCAATAGCTACTGCAAAAATTGAAAAAAATATTTCCTTTCACTTGGTCATTATTAAAAAAGTTAGGCACTTATTCTATTATAATTTTAGTAACTTCTTAAATAATTGTATGAGAAGATTATAATATCATTCACTCATTATAAAATTAATTACAATCTTTTTTTATCTACTAAATTCTCATTAGAGTGTCTTTTATTTTTAATAGATATGAACTAAATCAAAATCATTTTCAGTAAGTATATAACAAGTGTTCTCATTTTCAATTTATTCAAATGTTATGATATGAATATATCACACAATGGGATTTCAATTCAAACGAAATTTTTACTTAATATATTCAAGTTCATGTTTAACTAAAGCAAGATAATCAATCAACGTGCAATTTTTCATTTACATCCCTTTTGTAAAATTCATATTGTTTCTTCTTTTTCTTTCCTTGTTAGGATGGAAGGCTGCAGCCTCATCATAACCTCATTCATAAAGAGGAAGATTAGGGGAGTTTAAGGTCATAGGCTAAAGGAATAAAAGATTTTTGAAAAAATGTGCATATCAATATATATATATATATACACATATTTGCGTGTGTGAGTGTGTAGACATATCAAACAAATCCTTTATAAAAGTCAAACTGCTTATCTTGATTCACGAGAGTTCATGCCTCTAAAGCTTCCCAGATTGGGTATCTACCAAGATGAAAGAGAAAAATTGGAAAAGGAAAATGATGCTTTGATTAAGGATTAGAATTAACATAAAAGGAAAGTAGTTCATGCCTAAAACTCAAAAACTGGTACAAGTGAATGGAATATACCTATACTTGTGACTTGTAGGCAACCAGACATTTCATCATTTGTTTTTATTTTCTTATTGTATTTGCTTTTTCCTTCATATCTAAGAACGTAAACTTCGGGGAGAGGACAGAAATTTTGTTTCGGTGAAAGGAAATGACTTGGTTCAGCAACGTGAACAAGCATATCAATTATTAATTACTCTTGTAAGTTGTAAAGCTTTATTGATCTCTTGGCAATGTCAACAATTCCACTATTCCTGCACGGCCCTCGTTTAATTATTATACACACTTAGTGCATTCCTCCGTCTAGTTTCGACTTTGTGGAAAGTAAATATATCAGCCTTCATGTTGATCCCTTAAATTAATATATTTTTAGAGCCTAAACCTAAAAACTCAGGATTCACAGATGTACATCATCCACCTTTTTTAATTATTTCATGATACTAAAAGTGGAAGACTGACGAAGCACACAACAAGAAGTCATCTGTCAGTCTTTTGAATGCAGTTTAAGAGAAGATTACATGCACAATTTCTATCCATTGTAAGTAAATAGTACCTTGCCGCTAGGGTAGGTGTATGTATAACAATATAACATTCATGGTTTAAACTTTAAAAGAACACAAAAGTCCTATTCAGATGATTGAATCTCCAAGTTAACATAACATTATCAATATCTAGAGCGAAAAGCTAGAATCAGGGATCGAACTGTTCAAATTAATCGAACTTCTCTTTCACTTGGGAAAGGTACACATGAACGAGAACAAATTATGGTGATTGGTGACTCAAAATACTAGACCTTAACAAAGCTAAACAAAGAGGGGTTAGTGGTCAAGTTTGGCTTTGCCTTAATTCAGAATACGTGAGATGATATGCATCATAAGGTTGCTTTCACATATTAGACAAGACAAGTTGATTTTAATTATTTCTGGTTTTTCCGATCGAATCAGTTGCCATTCTTGTATTACTGGACAAAAGATTAGCTAATTTGTCCTCAGTTCAAACCACTCATAAAACAGGAAAATTGAACTGGCGTCACCAATAGTACTACGTTCAAGTCCATTGAACGGCCAGTTGAATGGTATGTATCTTGGATTATACTCAGAACTCAATTGTCTCTTTCCCTTATCTCTTCCCACCATCAAGAATGTGATTTTTTTTGGTGTTTGATAGTGATTTGAAACATACTTATAAGGCCATCATCCAAATCAGGGTTTCATTTAATTAGATTCCTCAAAACGGAATTCTAGATATATGTAGTTTTACCCTTTAGAGTTTAGCCTGAAACCATCGCACCTGCGTGTTCAGATCAAAGATCACAGCTTGCTAGCTAGCTAACTTCTATTTTATGGCCCAAACCACTGCACTAACTTCCATTGTGGAGATGCAATTCATATGATATTGTTGCATATATGTCCTTTTAAACATCATTGTTTCATTTTCTTTTTCTAAAGAAACCAAAACCAATTTCAACTAAGTACTCAAATCAAAATTGAAATTATTTGGCCTGGCTACGATAGTTATTAGTATAGAGTATCTGTCTATTTACTAGGTTCAAATTTGTGAAATGAAAAGATAAATATGTTTACATTTTAAAATGTTTAAGAATTGTCTGATAAGTTTATCATATATTTAATATAACATAATCTTGCATAGGAATTCGATTATTGTTGATCTTATGGTCAGTTTTTTCTCAATGAAAAGAACCACCATATTTGTTAAGAAAAATGCCCTTTGATCGGATACCGATTGAATTTAATAACCCGAAAAATAATAACTAAAATAAAGATAGACAAAATAAAATGGGCAGAACATAAAGATTTATGTGATTTGGTCAATATGACCTACGTCTATGACCGAAAGGTGACCAATTTTACTAATATATGGAGAATGTATATAAGTACAAAGGCTGGAACAAAAAGCTTTCAAAACTCATCAAATATACAGAAAATAATTAAAGAGAGAATGAGAGGATTTGTAGGAAGGAGTGATGTGTTTAAGTCTGCAATCATTCCTTCTATTTAGAGCTGAAGAAACCTAAGCTTTCGTCCAAATTATTCTAAACGGTGACCATTATTATTGACAAAATGGAGAAGGCCAAGGCAGAGAACGGTGGCCATAATTGTTGAATAAATCGAAGAGGCATGCAACCAATAGTCAACCACTTTAGACTTATTGGAGAGGCCAAGGCATGTGCATGCAACAATATTAGTGATACATTTGGGTCTAACTCTGTCTCAAAAGACACCTTGTAAGGAAATATTTGTCATACATTTATAAAATATTTTAATTTATTTACTTGATCAATGTCATATTCTTGACACACCCTTCTTAACTCAGAGCAAGATTGGATATTTGACGGGCATATTTAACAAATGGTTATTGAAACAAGTTTAAGCTTTGATACTATAATAAATTTGGGCCTAACTTTACTTCAAAAGACATCTTATAAGAGAGGTTTGTCATATATTTATAAACTATTTTAACATTCTTTAATTGTTCAATGTGAGATTCCTGACATTCAAAAAAAAGTAGTTTCTTTATGTCCAACATGGTATGATACTTATTTGATTAAACAATATATCATAATGGAAAATTGTTTGAAGTATTTTACTCGAGTTAATAAGAAATTTAATTAAAGAACGATGAGTCTATTTTGTAAGAAAGAGGAGTGAGACATGCAGCATACATGATTCATATGAACTAACAGGAGTTGAACTATTAGTATCACCTGAGAAAAATAATCATAAAGAAGATGAGAAATTATGAGATTTAAACACATTTAACAAAGAAGGAAATTAAAATTTTCTGCCTACTTGTATTCGAGAATTGAAGAATATAAATACGTAAATACGCACAGATATTTATTAAATTACAAACGAAAAAAAAAACTGCTCGAAAATTTTGTTCCTGGTAATCTGTATCACTAAATCATAAAACCTTGCGGACTTCAATTATGGAATAGACTAAATATTAGAGGCAACAGCGATGAATTAAATCCGAGTTTAAGAGTGGAGCTGATCAAGGTCCGGTATGTTTGTTCGGCTAAGGTATGAATTAGCTCTCCAGACCCAACAGAAGATACTTTCCTCGACCACAGGCCCATGCATCTGATCCATCCATTGCAGCCTGGGACCTGAGAGCAAAAAGTTTTTGTGTCTCAGAAATTAATCACAACGCCCCAAGAAAAGTAAAGATAAGGAGCCATATGCATGTATGTACAAGTTTTGCAGCTCAATAATAATAATAATACTAACTTGAGAATCTGCTCAATGGGCTAATATTGATAACCCGCAAGTATATACCTGCATACCTCATCAAAAGTCCAATAGCAAGATTTAAACAGCTAAGCACCGTGACTTGGTTACTTCACAAACATTAGTCTTGACCAATCATGAATTATGTACAAGGAAATGGAAAGAAATAAAGCAAACCATAATCAGTCGTAAATTGTGGGTATAGAAAGCTACACACACGACATTAGAATAAATCCAGCTGAAATATTTTACTTGCCTAAAAGGTTTGACACTTGTGACTTCACACTAAAGAAGAAAAAAAAAAACAAATGGAAAACAAGGGGAATCCGATTTTTCCTCGTGCAGAAATAATGTCGGCGTGCAGATATTTTACATGACGCAGGTGCATGCGTGGGAGAGAGTATTAGAACTCAGAAGCAGCAGTGAAATATCTCGTCATCTTATTTTTGCTTAGAAGTTTATCACCGCCCCATTTAAGCACATGGTCCTATCCTATCCGCACCTTTATTCCTTGCTTTCAAAATCCTCTTTCTTTGAACTTGGAAGTTTAAAAGCCTTCAATAAGAAGAGTCAAGAAACCCTTTTAGATTTGACGATGATGAAACTCGGCTTTGAGTTTGACTATGGCCAGCTGTTAAACCCCTAATAATATATCTTGCGATTTTGTCGAGGTTTGAAACTTCCTCTTTTCATTCCTATCTTATTTCCAATGATTACCCATGTTAACTTAAGCCCAACTTTTAGCAATTTGAGAAACATTATATACCACTCACTCACCTGCCGCAACTCTCGGCGAAGTGTTAGACAAGTTTGTCGTTTCGTGCATGAAGAGAATATTCAACGGAAAGGATTATCAATTGATGTTTTATTTCTGTAAACCACATTGCACGATTGTCTCAATCGGAGCTAATGAATTTCAAGTTAATCAAGACCAAAAACCAAAGAAATTAAAATAATACAAATTATTCGCACTGTTGCCTAGCTAGAAATCTCTATGAAGGCCAACATAATTAAGGACAACAAAGAAAAGAATACTCAATTATTAATTCAAAGTGCTAAATGATTTGAGCAAACTAATTATTGAAGAAGTTCCATATGCTTCTATTCTGAACATTTTGGAATTCTTGCCAGCTCCCAATTATGTATATTTATGGGGTCCTATCTACAAAAGCTGCTCAACATTGTGTTCATCTCATACGGCCAAATAGAAATGCACGTGCTAAGGCAAACTTTTTTTTTTTCTCATAGTCTAAGGTTAAGAATGAATTATAAATTTTAGAAACTAAAGAGTTTAGATGGGCAACTGGTTTTTGGATTTTTATCTGATGATTAAGATACCTTCAGGACACAAATCGGTCAATTTCTAATATTGCCTCTTATTTATCTGTTTTCGGGTTATTGTAGAGACTATAACATAATTCTATTTTGTATACATGATTCCTTCTCTATTTTTGGGTATGTTGTACAGACTAATAGATTTCTATTTTGCATACAAGAGTCCTGGTTGTATACTGATGTAATTCCTTTATAGATAAAGGTTGTAATGCAGAGGGAAGTTTATCCCTTCCACTCAACATTTTTCGGCTCTTTTATGGTATCAGAGCAATCGAAACTAACGTCCATGGCTAACCCAAACACAAACATCCTCCTCACTGCCTCTCACACATTAGGAATAACCTCCTTTCCCACCTTCTCTATCAAGCTAGAGAGAGAAAACTACTTCCTATGGAGTAATAATGTGCTATCTGCACTCGAAGCCTTTGTGTTAGATGGCTTTGTCATTGGAGACACAATGACTCCACCAGTCCAAATCCTTGAAGCCGTTGAAGGTCAACCACCACAACCTAGACAAAATCCTGAATTTCTCGCTTAGAGGAAAAAGGATAGGCTTGTCCTTCTATGGCTGAAAAGTACCATCACTGAGCGTATCCTTAGCTACATTACATAGGCATTGATTGCACGAGATGCGTGGGTGGCTATTGAGAGGATTTTTCAATCACAGTCACAAGCTAGAGTGATGCAGATTAGATGGCGTCTTTAAACAACGAAGAAAGGATCTATGTCAATCCTTGAATACGTTGAACAGAAAAGAGCAATGGCAGACACACTTGCTGCAACATTAAATCCTGTTTCTGAGGATGATCTCATAAACTTCATTCTCCGTGGGCTAGGTGAGAGTTATTCTTCTTTCCATACGTCTATTAATACTCGTGTTAAGTCAGTGTGCGTGGATGAATTGCTGGGCATGTTGCTTCAAGAGGAGGAGAAAATAGAACACTCATAGAGGGTTCTAATGTCAGCTGATGTTGTACTAAAAGGAAACTCACAGAAAAAACTCTTAATGGGTTAATTACGGTAAGAATTTTTCTTATCATAATAAAAACAAACACAATAGTTTTAAAGGGAACTCTTCTGGTTGTGATCAATCTGGAGCTCAGAAAAATGGCTTCAATAAAACTAAACTGGTTTGTCAAATATGCTCAAAGCCTGGACATTCAACTCTTAAGTGATACAATCGTTTCAACCATGCATTCACTTATGAAAAACCATCAAAGTTCTCTTCTCTAATTGCGTCATCTAGCACTCTATGAGATCCCTCATGGTATATCAACTCTGGTGCCACTAATCACCTTACAACATATTTGAATAATCTCTCAGTCCACTCAGACTTTAATGGTGATGACAAAATTAAAGTTGGCAACAGTATGGGTCTTTCTATTTCACATACTGGGCAGTTTTTACTTAAAGGCTATGGTGATACTTTACTTCTTATAAATGTTTTACATGTCCCAAAAATCATCAAAAACCTTTTAAGTGTATCTCAGTTTACTTGTGATAATAATGTTTCCATGGAATTTTTTCCTAATGTCTGTTTTCTCAAGGACATGAAGGGAAGAGCATTGATGTGGGGAATGCTTGATTGTCGCTTATATAAGCTGACCAACAAATCCTCCGTGTCTTCTTCCAAAAATGCCTCTTGTTATGCTCTAGTTGGTGAATGAACTTCGTTCCAAGGGTGGTACAATCGTCTTGGACATCCCGGGTCAAAAGTAGTCCATAAAATAGTTTATAGCTTTAATCTTCCTCTAGATTCAAATAACGAATTGCTTATTTGTGATCCTTGTCAAATGGGCAAGAGTTATCGTCTTCATCCATCTACTTCTCATGTTCGTTCTGAATCTCCATTTAAACTAGTTTATTCCAATGTATGGGGACCAACTCCTGGTATTTCCAACAATGGCAATGGTTATTCATTCAATTTTTTGATGATTTCTCCTAATTTATTTGGATTTATTTTATGAAAACCAAATCTCAGGCATATAGTATAGTTAAACATTTTCAAGCCATGGTTGAAACACAATTTGATTACAAAATAAAACAACTACAAACTAATTGTGGTGGGGAATATCGTAATCTTTCATCTTTTTTCAATGATTTGGTAATTGAGCACCGTCTTTTCGCCCCATTTACTCAAAAGCAAAATGGTACTCCCGAATATCATCATCGAGATATTATTGAAAAAGGGTTAGCTCTTCTAGCTCAAGCTTCTCTACCTCTTACCTTTTGGAAATATGTTTTTTCTACAACGATATATTTGCTAAATAGGTTGATCACCCATATTTTACAAAATATATCTCCTTATCAGATGTTAAACAAGAGGATACCTGATTATCATTTTTTGAAAACATTTGGATGCTTATGCTATCCATTCCTTCGTCCATATAATAAAATAAGCTTGAGTATCGATCCCAACCATGCATTTTTCTTAGGTATAACTCTAAACATAAAGCTTTTCAATGCTTTCATTCTTCTAACAATCGTATAAATATCACAAGACATGTTGTCTTTGATGAGAAGCAATTTCCCTATCTCTAATTAATTGAGCAGGGCTCATCTTTTTTGTCTAACCCCACTGCCTTTATCTTTCTCTACTTATTACAAGTCGCATCAAAGGTCGCTACTCCTAGTCTGTCTCCACATCCTCTTACCCCTTAGAGTCCCACTTTGCCTACATCTACTCCACCCTATAATATATCCATTTCACCTACTCCATCTCCCAGTTGTTCACCATCTTCTATCTCCCTTACAAATTCATCTCCCAATTGTTCGATCAACCCTTTTTAATCCCTTGCACTGCCACCCCGTCTCAAACACCTCCAGTCCTTAAACAATAGCTCTGGTTTCATAACTACCTGTAGAGATGTCCCGGTTTATATTTTTTTAGAAAAATTTCAAAAATGTCGTTGTTTTGGCCGGCCTGTGGTGCAGTCGGGCCGGGCCTTTTTTGACATCCTAACTACCTGAGCCCATACTCAATCTTTAAAACCTCTTAGACGCCCCGATTATAAAGCTCTCACAGCTACAAGATACCCTCTTCCTCCTATTACCTATATAGAACAAGAACCATTGTGCTTTACCAAGGCTTCTAAACTTTCTCAATGGTATACTGCCATGTAAACAGAATACCAGGCTCTTCTGTAAAATGACACATAGGACTTAGTATCACGCTCGTCCAATGTCAATATCATAAGAGAAAATAGGTTTATAAGATCAAACAATTTGCAGACGGTTTAATCGAGCAGTACAAAGCACGCTATGTTGTTTGGGATTTTGATCAAGTGGTTGGTGTTGATTATTTTGAAACTTTCAGTCCAGTGGTTAAACCACCCACTATTCGTCTTGTACTTTCTATTGCTCTTACATATGGTTGGTCCTTGAAATAACTAGAAGTTAATAATGCTTTCCTTAATGGTGAGTTTTCGGAGATTGTTTTTATT
>JAOTAX010000198.1:44821540-44838769 GCA_025629825.1 Erythroxylum guanchezii
AAAAGCCAAATAAACTCAAAGGCAATTTACAACCCAAGAGACTCTAAAGGTATTATCAAATTAACCAATCTCATAGGTAAAATTCTCTATCCCATCTCTACTAAATTTTAGCACTCCTTCTCAAAAGATCAAAAGGTCTTATTAGGGTTGTAATGGGGTCGTTGGGGTTTAAACTTAGCTAGATCAAGGAAAAGGATAATAAAAGCTCAAATGAAATGGAAACAATTATTCAAGAAATAGGAAAATGTAAGGGATCTCTTTTTTCTTTTTTTTTTGTCTTTGTCTATTTTCTTCTTGTTTTTTAGAGTAAGTAAAAACCATGGAAACAAGGAAGAAAGCCACTTTTTTTTTTGGATATAGAATGACAAAACTCAAACATTACAATATGTTATTAAAAACGATAATAATCACAAAGCTTAACTCAATATCAATGAATTCCCAAGTTCCAAATAATTAACTCTCCCCCAAACTCAGTTTCTTGTAATAACCTGCAGAATCCTCACTTGCTTGCTCCTTGTTTTTCTTTTTTCTGCTTTTTTTCTCTTTTTGTATTCCTTTTTTTCTAAAACCCCCCACATATCCTACTCCTAAATAATCATTTCCACATGAAAGGTAGGGAATGCTTGGCTTAAGGCTTGGTTAAATAAAGGTGCCAAAGAAATAGGAATTTTGCTTAGGCTCAACTTGGCTCTAAAGGGAATATAGGGCTATTTTAAGCGAAAATTAGATTGTGGTTCATAATTCAAAGAAAATGTCTTAATCATTTCCTTATCAAATTTGTGCTCACATTTCACCTCGATAGGCCTAGAGACCTTGTTCTAGGATTGGCGAGACCTCACTAGGTTCCAACTTGCCTAAGAATTTAATGGATAATCAAAACTCAAATAAAATGGATGGGAAGACTCAAATCAAAGAATATGAGCAGGTTTAAACAATTGGAAACCGAGCACTAATCCGGAACATTCTATCCACAAGCCTTCTAAAGGTAAACCAAATTAGGTCCCAAGCAATTCTCAATTTTCCAAAAGTGAGGCTAAAATCAAAACCTTTAAAGATCAAAATTTCTTAATGAGATTTAACCATGCAAGAAAAATGACTATATAATGGTTTATCAAAAAAAATGAAAAGTAATGGTAATATTATTATTTTTTTCAAAAATTGATGAAATTGATGCTCACCCCCCCCCCCCCCAAACTCAGATAGGACATTGTCCTCAATGTCAAGGTACGCAGGCACAATTTGAAGTAGGTAGGACAAAAAGAATGTCGGCAATGATGCATGCAAATTAAGAAATGCTGCAGATCATATACTGAAACACAAGCAGCCGCAAAATTCAGTAATATGCTAAGTCATGAGTATGAGGCACAAAGAACTTCCCTATAATGAGCTTGGATCATTTTCTTCATAAATGTAGTTCCTCCCATCAAAATTCACTTGTAAGGTCCAATTTCCTGCAATTAAAACAAAAGGAACGTTAATTTTGGGTAAATAAAATAAAATAAAATAAATGAAAACAACTAAGGTGTGAAACTTGGGTTGCCTCCCAAGAAGCGCTAATTTAAAGTCCTTAGCTTAACTTGGCCAAACAGTTGCTTAAGGGTCAGGGTTGGAGAGGGATTGAGTGACCCCTTTTTCTATTGGAAATCTAGCCACATAAGGCTTTAACCTCTCCCCATTAACCTTAAATACTCCAGTTTTGGGATCCTCAATTTCTACCACACCATAAGAATAGACCTTAACAATTTTGAACGGTCCCCGCCTCGACTTCTACTTTCCTGGAAATAAATAGCAAGACCAAGTCTCCTTCTTTGAACTCTCTTTGGATAATATGTTGATCATGCCATCTCTTCGTTCTTTCCTTGTAGATTCGGGCATTCTCATAAGCGTCCAAGCGAAGCCCCTCTAACTCATTCAACTGAAGTAAACGCCTTTCTCCAGCTGCCTTGAAGTCAAAATTAAGCTTCTGAATAGCCCAGTATGCTTTGTGTTCTAGCTTGACTAGAAGGTGGCATGACTTCCCATACACTAGTCTGAATGGAGTAGTTCCAATTGGAGTCTTCTATGCTGTTCTATAGGCCCAAAGAGCATCATCTAATCTCAAAGACCAATCTTTTCTTGAAGTGCTAACTGTTTTCTCCAAGATGCTCTTAATCTCCCTATTTGAAATTTCGACTTGCCCATTAGACTGAGGGTGGTAGGCCAATGCTAACTTATGGTACACCCTATATTTCTGCAAAAGGTTGGCAAATGAGCTGCTGATAAAATGACTTCCCCTATCACTGATAATTGCCCGAGGAGTGCTAAACCTAGTGAAAATATTTCTCTTGAGGAATCTAATGACCACCTTGGCATCACAAGTTGGTGCAGCGATTGCTTCCACCCATTTGGAAACATAGTCGACCCCTACAAGAATATATTTATTGCCAAGATGTCAAAAAGTTCTACCTCTAAAATTCCTTTAAGGGGCATCTCATGTTTCCAAGAAATATTTCTAGCTCTCTGGCATTTGTCACATGCTAGCACAAAATTTCTTGCATCTTTAAAAAGTGCAGGCCAATGGAATCCCGATTGGAGAACTTTTGCTACCGTCTTTTCAGAACTGAAATGGCCTCCATAGGGAGATACATGGCAGTGATTCAAGATAGCTTCTACTTCTTCACTTGGTAAGCATCTTCGGATCACCCCATCACTTGAAAAGAAAAGGCTCCTCCCACATATAATGCTTGAGCTCCGAAAAGAACTTCATCTTCTGCTGGAAAGTAAATTCGGGTGGCAAGACTCCTAAAACAAGATAATTCACATAGTTAGTATACCCTGGAACTTTTAATGTTGCTGCAGCAATTTTGTGTAATGAATAACACAATTTTGGTAAATCTACAAAGCAGAACAAATGGTCATCACTGAAGGAGTCATTAATCGGTGGTTCTCTTGAAGGGGTTCCTTCTGATCTGTAGTGAGCCTCGAAAGGTGATCTGTAACCTAATTCTCAGCTCCTTTTTTTGTCACGAATCTCAAGGTCGAATTCTTGAAGGAGAAGGACCCATCTTATAAGCCTTAGTTTAGCCTCCTTTTTCGCAAGTAGATACCAGATGGCTGCATGATCCAAGTAGACTATCACTTTCGAGCCCATAATATATGACCTGAATTTGTCGACTGCAAAGACTACAGCTAGCAACTCCTTTTCAGTCGTGGCATAATTGATTTAAGCATCATCCAATGTGTTGCTCGCATAATAGATCACATGGGCCACCTTGTTCCTTCGTTGGTGTAAAACAACTCCCATAGCATAATCCGAAGCATCACACATGATTTCGAAGGGAAGGGACCAATCCGGGGGTTGAAGAATAGGTGGCGAGGTTAAGGCTTGCTTAATTTTGCAAAAAGCATCAAGACAAGATTGGTCGAAATTGAATGGCACACCATTACTCAACAAATTAGTCAAAGGCTTTGCTATATGGGAAAAATCTTTAATGAAACGTCTATAAAAGCCTGCATGTCCCAAGAAACTTCTGATCTCCTTGACTGAAGTTAATGGAGGCAGATTTGCTATCACTTCGGTTTTAGCCTTATCTACTTCTATTCCACGATTGGAGACTAAGTGGCCCAAGACTATTCCTTCCTGTACCATGAAATGACACTTCTCCCAATTAAGAACTAGATCAACCTCTTCGCACCTACTCAAAACTTTCGCAAGATTGGCTAAACAAGAGTCAAATGTTAGTCCATAAACAGAAAAGTCGTCCATGAAGACTTCCATAATTTCCTCAATAAATTATGAAAAGATCGTCGTCATGCAACGCTGAAATGTAGCTGGTGCATTATATAACCCAAATGGCGTTCTTCGATATGC
Source organism: Erythroxylum guanchezii (assembly GCA_025629825.1). NCBI lineage: Eukaryota > Viridiplantae > Streptophyta > Magnoliopsida > Malpighiales > Erythroxylaceae > Erythroxylum > Erythroxylum guanchezii. The sequence continues at coordinate 44,825,391 of JAOTAX010000198.1, forward strand.
AAAGGTACCATAGGGGCATGTGAAAGTAGTTCACTCTTGGTCATTAGGGTGAATGGGAATTTGAAAGAAACCAGAGAAGCCATCCAAGTAACAAAAATAATCATGTTTAGCGAGTCTTTCCAAAATTTGATCAATGAATGGCAAAGGGAAGTGGTCTTTACGAGTGGCCTTATTCAATTTTCTATAATCTATATACATTCGCCATCTCGTAACTGTCCTAGTTAGTATTAGTTCGTTACCTTCATTTTTCACAACTGTTATACCTCCTTTCTTGGGCACACAATGGACAGGGCTTACCCAATTACCGTCAGAAATGGGGAATATAATACCCGCAGCTAACAGCTTTAGGACCTCTTTCTTGAACACGTCCTTCATGTTTGGATTTAGCTTCCTTTGATGTTCAATTACTGGTTTTGCATCATCCGCTAAGTGAATTCTATGTGTGCAAAAAGACAGGCTAATTCCCTTCAGGTCTGAAATTTTGTACTCAATTGCTTGCTTATGTTCTCTAAGCACTCTTAAAAGATTATCAACCTGCGCAGGGCTTAAAAGAGCATTGACAATGACTGGATAAGTCGAATTAGGGTCCAGAAATTCATACCTAAGGTTAGGTGGCAACGGTTTCAATTCCACATTCGGAGGTTCTTTTTTGTCCGAATCAGGTGATGGTTTCAGTTCAGGTTGCATAGATTGTGTAGATCTTTGCACAGGTTATGCATCAAGCATCTGCGCGAATTCAAAAATTTCTAATTCCTTCTCTGCAAAGTCTGTAGTACTCCCTGCAGTTGCTACTGCCTTCACTAAGCAGTGTTCCGATGAATCCTTTGGATGAGATTTTCTGAATTCAGTACCAACCAGCCCATCAATAAGGTCTACCCTTAAACAAGAATCTTTGTCATCCATAACCTTCATTGCCTTTCCCAAATTAAACTCGATTTCTTCCTCCCCTACTCTCAAAGTCATTTTGCCATTCTTAACATCTATGATTGCTCCAGCTGTGGCTAAAAAGGGTCTCCCAAGTATAATGGGTATGTTAGTATCTTCCTCCATTTATAGCACAACGAAGTCTACCGAGATAAAAAGACTTCCAATCTTGAAAGGCACATTTTCCAATATCCCAATGGCAAATTTTATGGACCTATCGGCTAGCTACAATGATATGGTGGTTGGTTTAAGCTCTCCGATGTCCAATTTCTGACAGATAGATAATGACAATAAGCTCACACTTGCCCCTAAATCGCATAATGCTCTCCCAATTGTTGTGGTTCCAATTTGGCAAGGTATCGAGAAACTTCTCGGATCTTGAAGCTTAGGAGGGAGTTTGTTTTGAAGAATAGCACTTGATTCCTCTGTAAGAGCCACAGTCGCATATTCCTCTAGCCTTCTCTTATTGGATAAGATTTCCTTTAAGAACTTGGCATAAGTAGGCATTTGGGTAAGGGCTTCTGTGAATGGGATGTTAACATAGAGCTTCTTTAGAATATCAACAAATTTTCCAAACTGCTGGTCTAGCTTAGCTCTATGAAATCTCTGAGAGAATAGGATTGGTGGCTTATATGGTGGTGGTGGTATGTATTTTTTCGGCTCAGGTGATTGTTACACTGGCTGTGCATCAGATTGCACAGGTTGTGCATCCTAGTCTGTCCCTTCATATTCCTTTTCAGCTTTGTTCTTCTGCGCCATAGGTTCCAAAACCTTTCCACTCTTTAGTACCACTGCCTTGGTTTCCTTACGAGCCTCTGGTTGTGCTGGTAGCTTACCCTTGTCAAACCTTAATGATACGGCTTGCTGTGCAATCTGAGTTTCAAGCATCTTATTATGGACCGTCAATTGGTCCATTCGGGTATTAAGTTGCTGGATCAAGTCTCCTTGCTTCTGCATAAAGGTTTCCATCATTGATTTAAGGTTGGGCTTAGGTTCAGGTGACTGGGGTTGAGTTTGTTGTCTCAAGCTTGGGAAACCTAGAGGGACACGGTTTTGTTGTTGCTGGGTCTATTGGTAATGCTGTTGATTTTGTGAGTAATGGTTTTGGTTAAGGAAACTTTGAGGTGGCTCGGATTGTTGAGACCATGAGAAATTTGGGTGGTTTCGACATTCTGGATTATAAGTGTTTGAGAAAGCTCCAGCTTGGTTCTTCTGCCTATAATTTCCCACAAAGTTCATATGTTCAGCCCCAAATTCTTGCCCAATGTTTTGAAATTTTGTACCCATACTCGACCCAAAATCCTGATCCTGTAAGGCATTCACATTACTCACAGCAGCTGCGGCAAACTTATCTACTTTCCTTGAAAGAGCTTCAAATTTTGAATTTAACAAGGTAAAGGCATCCAATTCGAAGACTCCTTAAGGTTTCTTCCCTTCTTGCTTAACCTCTTTCCGATCATTATTCCACTGATAGTTGTTGTAGGCAATTTTCTCCAATAACATAAAAGCCTCATCTTCATTCTTGTTCATTAAATCACCTCCAGCCGCAGCATCGATTGTACTTCGCATAATCGGAGAAACTCCGTTGTAGAATATTTGCACAATCATCCACTTCAAGACACCGTGATGTGGACATTTGCGTTGAAGCTCCTTGTACCTCTCCCATGCTTCATACAATGACTCATCTTCTTTGAGCTGAAATGAGTTAAGCTCACTTCTAGGCTTTGTAGTCTTCCCGGGTAGAAAATACTGAGCCATAAAAGCTTTAGACAACTCCTGCTAATTGTTTATTGAACCAGGTGGTAATGAATGGAGCCAATCCTTAGCCCGATCTCTCACAGAAAAAGGAAACAACCAAAGCCTTATAGCATCCTCAGGTACCTCGTTCTGCTTCAACATTTCACAAATCTCCAAAAATTGTTGCAGGTGGACATGCAGATTTTCTGTTGGGTGCCCTCCGAACTGATTTTGTTGCACCATTTGTACAAGGCCAGGTTTTAACTCAAAATTATTTGCTTGCACAAGATTCTTTGTAATGCTTGGGCGAAATTTCCCAAAATCTAGGATCGCATGATCCCGCATCATTCTCTGATTTTGCTCGGCCATTTCCGATTCGACTACCTCTTCTGTTGGAAAAGTTGTAGTAAACTCGGGTTCGATCCGCGTTCCTGCACAGACTGTGCGTTAGATGTTCTTGCTCGTGCTTTTCTAGCTTTTGCTTCCTTCCTTAGTGCCTTAGCTGTCTTCTCGATTTCAGGATCAAATAATAATTCTTCAACACTGACAGACTTTCGCATAGACTAAGTATAACACAGCAAGATCAAACACAAGGTACAGAAAACACAAAATAAGAAGTAAACAGTAAAGAGAATAAATAAAACAAAAACTTAATTCTAACAAAATATATTAACATAAAATAAAAAGGAAAAGAAAAACAAAAATGTCCAATTTAACCAAACAGTCGGTCGCCTAATATTACTCAGGGATTGCTCCCCGGCAATGGCGCCAAGAAACTTGATGCAATTCCGCAAGTTCACGGGTCTCAAGTAGTATAGTATAATATCGTCCCACAAGGAGTAATTGTGTAAGTACTAGGCTTAGATCACTCAATTAATTGGACTAAGCAATTGTGTAAAAATGGGGAATTAAAATAAGAAATTTAACTATCAAAAATAATAAAAACAATGCTAAACAAAAATGCGAATATCTGTAGGGGTTTCTCCGAATGGAATGTGGTAAGCTTCAAGGATGGTTCCACTTTTAGCGCTTTCTATAGACTTTACCTGGGTCAATTTATGAGGCGAATTTTGGTTGATAGAAGGTTGAGCCTAGAGTTTCTTAGATCCTTTTTCAAGGTATTAAAGGAGTGTTATGCAATAATCCTAATCTACTATCGTAAACTAGCAATCAAGCATAATCCATTAAGTTCTTTGCTAACCTGATTGTCTCTCATAAATTCAGTTTATATCTAAATCTGAAATTTATAAGTTCCCTGTTTAGAGTTCCGTTATCAATTTTTACCTATCGGTTCTTCAATTAACAACTAACGTTAAGTAATGGTTGGCCAAACACAATACCAGCAAAATTAATCTCAAATCAGAGAAATCAAAACTAAAAATCCATACAAATAAATAAACCGAGAATTAATCCATAAAAATTAGATAAAAGCTTCAACCCAACCTTAAAGCTTCGGGGAAGCTACTCACTCATGGTAGGATGAAAACCATAAACATTAAAGTCAACAAACATCATATGAGACACTAAATAATAAATAGAGGATAAATGGGTTTTCGGGTCCCCCCTTCCACTCCAACGTTCTTTTGTCTTCCCACAACTCCACCGACTCTTCAAACCTTTGTAGCCAACAGATGCTTCTCTTGCTTAATGGAAAATAGCGTAAGTGCTGAAGCTTATAGTGAGTGGCTGGATGTGGTGTAACATTGAAGAGCTGGAGCCTCCTCTACTGGTTTTTCTGTCACGTTGAGAGCCTTCTTGCTGGTGTAACGTTGAGAGCTCCAAAAAATCAAAGTGAGTGGAGAGTAATCAATAATGAATCTGTGCTTGGTGGGGTTTTGGAGCTGTAACATTGGTGTTGGTGGAGCTTCCTTGGTGGCGTTGATTTCGTTTGTTTTCAAAACAACCAGCTGTCATGTTGGTGGAGTTTTCTTGTGCTTTTCTTTAATTTGCTCCTGTTGCTCACGCACGTCTTCTCTAGCTGAGGTAATTTTCGTTTTCTCCTCTTCTTTGCTGCATACGTGGTCCTCAATTGCTGCACGGGTTGTTTTCTTTTGGTGTAGCTCCTCCTAATGTCTGCGTGGTGGGCCTTCCTTGCATGCTTTTTTTGGATCTTTTCTGTTCCTTTGGTGAGTGATTTTCGCCCCCACTCTAGCGTGAATGTTGTGTGTAACGTTATTTTTCCTTTAATCTCCTCGTATCTTCTTTTTATTTTCAGCAGCTACTCCACAAAAGTCCCCCAATCTCCACAGTAGCTAGCGTTATTTATCTCCACCTAGCTCATGTGTTAATTCCCCCTCACTAGCTACTTCCACGTTGCTTCACTCTTTATTTAAAAAATGTCCACCATGCTGCTAACGTGTTCTCATATATCTCCACCAGTAGCTTTAATCAGTGTGGCTGTGCGTGATTTTTCTTCTCCTATTATCTGTAACGTGAGTGCTCCACTAGTTGGTCTCCCTTCTTTTATCTTTTTTTGTGAGTTCCCTAATTAAAATCCTCTTTCTGCTGGAAGCATCGTGCCTTGTGTTTCTGCTTTTCTCCAATGCTTCCCTCTGCGACAACGTTTCGCCTTGGATTGTTATGGTGCTTTACAACTAAAATTGAGTGTATTTCCTACAAATTAAACAGGACAATTATAAATGCAAATTCAGGTGAACTAAACAATTTAGCAGGAAAAATATGTATAAAACCTAATGATTGTATGCAAAAACTAAGAGAAAATGCCACTCATTTCAATGATAAAAATGCCTTCAATAGGTATTGACTTTATTGAAATCTTTCTTCCAGTTGTACGTCGTACCTCTATTCACATGCTACTTATATTTGTTGCTCTTTTTAATTTGGAACTTGATAAATTTGATGTAAAAATTGTTTTCCTTCATTAGGCGCTTGAAGAAGAACTCTACATGAAGTAGTTTGAAGGATTTGTAGTTCTTGGTAAGGAGATGTAACACCCCTTATATGGAACCTACAACCATCCACACACATAGCAACCAAATTCCTGTACACGCATTCAAAGTATACAATCATATTCAATACTATACATGTACACATTACAAAACTCCCCAATGCTTAACATTATCATTTAACAGTAGTAATACAACTTTACATTTACATGGTAATCCAAAAGAAAACATACAACTTCCTTTCTTCATTATATGTGCAATTATCTGTAACTAAAAACACATTCCAAAATTATTTTTTTTCTATCTGTTGGCCTTGGTCCCTACAAATGTTCCCTGTACCTCACTCCTATGACTTGGACCTGCACGGATTAACACCCATGCTAAACTTGAAAGCTTAGTGGAGAAAACACTTAGTTTGGATGACCACTCACATCAATCATCCACCAAGCACATACATTCAAAAAGGTCACAATTCACGTACCATAAATTCACATGCATGAACCAAACATTGATATTCAACGCTCATGTAAACAATGATGACATACTTAAGCAAAATACATAATGCAAAGATGCTTCAACATATCATCCATATGTCGAAAATGCACATTTATAAGCCAAATATTGATATTCATTGATACAAATTATCAATATAATCGCACATCATTACAATTCATCATTACAACCAATACAAATGCTCATCAATACCAATTATTCACGTTGTCATATTGTATTTATTATTTATGATTGTTAAGTTTCCTTTCATGTGTTAAGCTTGCACATTTTCTGTGGGTATGGATAACGAATGTTATAGATATCCAAAAATATCAAACTGTGGATACTCGAAAGTAGCAAACTGTGGATACCGAAGGTATCAAATTGTGGACACTGATGGTTTCAAACTATAGCAGCTATACTGTAACCCTATAGGCATACCCATCTATCTACAATCAAGACAATAGAGCAGGAATTATAACATTTCCTTTTAACTATTTGCAAATTTCACAATTCATATATTAATAAATTATATGATATACATTTCAAGTCGTAAAATCTATATTTGCGTTCATATATGCAATTCATGGCTTACCACCATTAGAAGGGTATCAAAATCACACTTGTATAATCATACTATACACATATAAATAATGAATATGTATACAAATCATTTATATACATGTAAATTTTCTTTGGAATGCAATATGCTCAATCTTATATTCTAATGTTCAGTCTATCAATTCACATGTGGTAATTCCTATTTCATTTATTTCTAGGTGTTTGAAAATTTTCATACACATTCATGAAGGTTTAGATAAGATGCTGTAGACATCAAAAACAAAAACAATGCAACGTTTATGACAGAAACTTTCTCTATTCATACCGCTACTTGTTCCTTAATATTCATATACAAAATGTCAGAATTGGGTTTCTAGGTCTTCTAGAAATTTCTCCTTCTGTGTCTCTCGTTTCTATAGCGCTAATAATCAGGTTTTTATATCACAAGCTGCTCCAAAACAGGGGCAACATTAGGTCACCATTTTCGATCTCAATTTCCACGGTCATAAAACCATAATTAAGTTAGAGTCCCTCTATAGATGTTTAGCTCTATGTCCTAGGTTTCATATGAAGCTAAAGTCACACAATTTAGAGGTCTTTAGGTTGAGTTATGACTCAAACAAACCCTAGACAGAATTCCACTGCACGATGCTCTCTTGTCATATACAACCAAGTTCATGAAAAGTAACACCAAAATAACACCAACAATCATCCTAGAAACCATTCCATATCCAAATAAATCTTTATAGCCATCCAAACATACACACAAAGAGGATAAAATTGGCAAAGTAGTTCTTCTAATGCTTTTCCTTTCCTTCCTCTTTGACTTTTCTTGAATCACCAAGTGAAAAATGATGGGATGAAGAAGGTGACATGGAGAGGAGAAAAATCTAAAGTTAAGCCATCAAAGTTTCTTCCATCTCCCTTCTCCATATGCCTTTCCATGAATTTTCTAGTCTTAGACATATGTCTATTACAATCCCATTAGACCACGTGTTACAATTCTATTGGACCATATGTTAAATTTTTATCGAACCATTTGTTACAATTCTATTAGACCATGTGTTACAATTCTATTGGACCATTTGTTACAATTCTATTAGACACACATGCTTTAATCTTATTGGTCCATGAGTGGACTTTAAGAAAATTGCATATTGGTCCTTCTTCTTCCATTAATTCCCACAATAGCCTATAATATTATCAATTTATTTTATTCCCCTTTGTATTAAGTTTCTAATGGCATAAATTTCAAACAATTTGATTAATTATATCGGGAGTTATACCCCAGAAACTACAGGTTGTTCGAAAATAAGGACGGTAGCCAAAACTCAACTTCAAAATAGAATTCATAACTCTTAGAAACAGAATTAGATTTCGATTCCTTCATGAAAGTTTTAGAGCTATGTCTCTAATTTAATCTCCAATTGAAATTATCCAATTTAGATGTCTACATGCCAAGATATGGCCAAATTATAAAAATCTATTAAGTAGAATCTATCCATTCAGCCAAGTACACATCCCAAATTAACAAACCTTAGTCTTATCATGCAAAAGAAACAAAAAAATACGTCTAGTTTAACCAAAAAATATCTCATTTGCTTATGGAATACTTCTTTTATCAATTCCCCTCACATCACATTCATAAATCCAACCAAACATATCAAAAATTTCCATACATATTTCACGTCTAAGTATGTATGTTCATACCGAAGTGAACAAATTATCCATCTACCCTTGTCTTTTACATTAAGTACCCTTATATCTCTTACTAAGATGCACTTAATTCATTATGTTCACTTCTTAATACACCCTAGACATGTTATAATACTTCCAAGGTATATGTTGGGGCGTTACAACAGAACTATGTTTATCACTTAAGTAAGTCTTTTTATGGCCTCACGTTAGCTCCTAGATAGTGGTGCAAGAAATTTGATGATTTAATGATTGGGCAAGGATTGTCTAGAAGCCAATATGATAGTTATGTTTATTTCAAACAATATAGAGATGGGTCTTTTATGTACTTATTGTTATATGTTTATGACATGTTTATTGCATCCCACAAAAAGTATTTGATCAATAGTTTGAAAAATCAACTCAGCCAATAGTTCAACATGAAAGACCTTGGTGTAGCTAGAAAGATACTTAGGATAGAAATTTATAAGGATTGTAAAGTTGTAAATTATTTCTTTCTCAAAAGAAATATATTAATAAGGTGCTTAAAAGGTTTAATATGCTTGACTATAAACCTGTTTCTACACCTTTTGCTACACATTTCAAACTATCTTCTAATTTATGCCTAAGAACAAAGGAAGAAATAGAAAGAATGTCTAGCGTTCTTTATTCTAGTGCTATTGGAAGTTTAATATATATGATGGTGTGCATTAGACCTAATTTAGCATATGTTGTGAACATGGTGAGTCGGTATATTCATAATCTTGGTAAGGAGCATTGTAATGTTATTATGGATTCTTTGATATTTAAAGGATACTTTTAACTTAGATTTGGTGTTTGATGATCATAAGACTATATCCATTGATGTAATTTGTTTTATAGATGTTGATTATACTAACAATCTTGACAGACGTAAGTCTTTTTCAAGTTATCTTTTCACTTTTGGTTATCATGTTATTGGTTGGAATGCATCCCTTCAATTCATTGTTGTTTTATCTACTACAGAAATGGAGTATGTTGTAGCCATCAGGGATGTGAAAGAGGCTATTTGATTTTGACGTCTTGTCATTAAGCTTGGTGTTGCATAAGGGGTTACAATTGTGTATTGTGCTAGTCAAAATACTATCCATTTGACCAATAATGATATGTATCATTCTAAGACTAAGCATATTGATATTAAACGTCACTTTATTAGAGATATTATTGCCGCATGAAAAGTTATAGTAAAGAAGATTCATACTTTAGAGAATCCTATGGGTATGCTCACCAAACCTATTCCTATTATCAAGTTCTAATATTTTTTGGACTTGGTTAGAGTTCAAAGCATTTAATTGTTCTTTGGGGCTTTATGGTGATTGAGTTTTGTCAAGTTTGATCTAAGGTAGAGATTATTGAGAATATGAGTGTCTTAAATCCTCTTTTAAGGCTTTTAGGATTATTATTCCACATTATTTTGTGAGAGAGGGTGGTATTGTGAGATTGTAAAACTCTCTATACCTACGTTATGCTTACAAGCCCTTTGAGGATTCTCATACTCTCTTTTCACTATAGTGAATTTTTTGAGCAGCTTGTCATTGTCTATAGTTTTTCCCTTATATCGAGGTTTTTCACGTAAAATTATTGTCTTTAATTGATATTTTCGCTCTTTACTTCTCTTTTTTTTCTTAATTGAATTTATCTACATGTTTTTGTACTTTTCTTTATCTCCAGTACAAATTGTTAAAGGTCAACCACCATAACCTAGACAAAATCCTGAACTTCTCGCTTGGAGGAAAAGGATAGGCTTGTCCTTCTATGACTGAAAAGTACCATCACCGAGCGTATCCTCAGCTATATTACACGGGCATCGAATGCACGAGATGTGTGGGTGACTCTTAAGAGGATTTTTCAATCACAGTCACGAGCAAGAGTGATGCAGATTAGATGGCGCCTTTAAACAATGGAGAGAGGATCTATGTCAATCTTTGAATAAGTTGAAAAGAAAAGGGCAATGACAGACACACTTGCTGCAACATTAAATCCTGTTTCCGAGGATGATCTCATGAACTTCATTCTCCATGGGCTAGGTGAAAGTTATTCTTCTGTATGGATGAATTACTGGGCATGCTGCTTTAAGAGGAGGAGAAAATAAAACACTCAAAGAGGGTTCTAATGTCAGCTAAAGTTGCACTAAAAGGCACCTCATAAAAAAAACTCTTAAGGGGTTAATTACGGTAAGAATTTTTCTTATCATAATTGTAAAACCAAACACAATAGTTTTAAAGGGAACTCTTCTAGCTGTGATCAATATGGACCTTAGAAAAAGGGCTTCAATAAAACTAAATTGGTTTGTCAAATATGCTCAAAGCCTGGACATTCAGCTTTTAAGTGCTACAATCGTTTCAACCATGCATTCATTTTTGAAAAACCATCAAAGTTCTCTACTCTTATTGCTTCATCCAGCACTTCATCAGATCCCTCATAGTATATCGACTCTGGTGCCACTAATCACCTTACAGCAGATCTGAATAATCTCTCAGTCCACTTAGACTTTAATGGTGATGATCAAATTGAAGTTGGCAATGGTATGGGTCTTTCTATTTCACATATTGGGCACTCTTTACTTAAAGGCCATAGTGATTCTTTGCTTCATACAAATGTTTTACATGTCCCAAAAAACACCAAAAACCTTTTAAGTGTATCTCAGTTTACTAGTGATAATAATGTTTCCATAGAATTTTTTCTTAATGTTTGTTTTGTCAATGACATGAAGGGAAGAGTAGTGTTGCGGGGAATGCTTGATCGTGGCTTATATAAGTTGACCAACGAACCCTACGTGTCTTCTTCCGAAATTGCCTTTTGTTATGCTATAGTTGGTGAATGAACTTCATTCCAAGGGTAGCACAATCGTCTTAGACACCTCGGGTCAAAAGTAGTCCATAAAATAGTTTCTATCTTTAATCTTCCTCTAGATTCAATTAGCAAGAGTCATCGTCTTCATCAGTCTACTTCTTATGTTCATTTTGAATCTCCATTTCAACTAGTTGATTCCGATGTATGGGGACCAACTCCTGTTACCTCTAACAATGGCAATGCTTATTTCATTCAATTTCTTGATGATTGCTCCAAATTTATTTAGATTTATTTTATGAAAACCAAATCCGGCATATAGTATAGTTAAACATTTTCATGCCATGGTTGAAACATAATTTGGTTGTAAAACAAAACAACTACAAACTGATTGGGGTGGAGAATATTGTAATCTTTCGTCTTTTATCAATGATTTGGGAATTAAGCACCGTCTTTTTGCCCCATATACTCAAGAGCAAAATGGTGCTCCCGAATGTCATCATCGAAATATTATTGAAAAGGGATTAGCTCTTCTAGCTCAAGCTTCTCTATCACTTGCCTTTTGGGAATATGCTTTTTCTACAACGGTATATTTTCTAAATGGGTTGATCACTCCTTTTTAAAAAAATATATCTCCTTATCAGATGTTATACAAGAGGGCGCCTGATTATCATTTTTTGAAAACATTTGGATGCTTATGCTATCCATTCCTTCGTCCATATAATAAAAACAAGCTTGAGTATCGATCCCAACCATGCATTTTTCATAGGTATAACTCCAAACACAAAGCTTATCAATGCTTTTATCCTTCTAGCAATCATATATATATCAAGACATGTTGTCTTTGATAAGAAGCATTTTACATATCTCCAATTAAATGAGCAGCACTCATCTTTTTTGTCTAGTCCCACTATCTCCATCTCTCTCTAACTATTACAAATCGCATCAGAAGTCCTTACTCCTAGTCTGTCTCCACATCCTCTCTTCCTTAAGTGTCCCACTTTGTCCACATCTCCTACTCCACCCAGTAATATATCAATTTCACCTACTCCATCTCCTAGCTGCTCACCATCTTCTATCTCGCCTACAAATTCATCTCGCAGCTGTTTGGTCAACGCTTCTCAATCACCTACACTACCACCCCATCTCAAACACTTCTGACCCTCAAACAATAGCTCTCACTCCATGACTACCTAAGCCCATGCTCAATCCTTAAAACCTCTTAGATGCCCCAATTATAAAGCTCTCACAGCTATAAGATACCTTTTTCCTCCTACTACCCTTACAAAACAAGAGCCATCGTGTTGTACCAAGGCTTCTAAACTTTCTCAATGGTGTGCTGTCATGGAAACAGAATGTCAGGCTCATTTACAAAATGACATATGGGACTTAGTGCCACAACTGTCCGATGTCAATATCATTAGAGGAAAATGGGTTTATAAGATCAGACAGCTTGCAGAAGGTTCAATCGAGAAGTACAAAGCATACTATGTTGTTCGGGGTTTTGATCAAGAGGCCGGTGCTGATTATTTTGAAACTTTCAGTCCAGTGGTTAAATCCACTACTATTCATCTGGTACTTTCTATTGCTCTTACTTATGGTTGGTCTTTGAAACAACTAGACATTAATAATACTTTCATCAATAGTAAGCTTTCGAAGACTATTTTTATTGAACAACCATAAGGTTTTGTGAACTCCTAATTTCCTGATGTTTGCCATCTAAAGAAGGCTTTATACAGTCTTAAGCAAGCACCAAAGGCATGGTTCACTAAGTTAAAGGATTTTCTTCTACAATATGGTTTTCGAAGCTGTTACTCTGATTCATCTTTATTTGTTCGTTCTCACAGTTCTTTGCTCACGTACCTTCTAATGTATGTCGATGAAATAGTGGTCTCAGGTAATGACAATGACTTCATAAATGCATTTATTCATGACCTACATATAACCTTCTCACTAAAGGATTTGGGAGAGCTTAACTATTTTCTTAGTGTTGAGGTTCAACATTCTTTTTGGTGGTCTTTTAACATTTTTTTGGTGGTCTTTTCCTATCTCAATCTAAGTATCTCACAGATCTGCTCCAGCGGACAAAGATGGATAATGCTAAGCTTTTCTCTTCTCCAGCAAAAATTGGTTCTTAACTCACAATTTCAGGGGAAGCCATTGTTGTATTTTGTTGACATTTTGATGGCATGGTATTTTTGACTTTTAATGGCATAATTTCAATCCCATATTGGGAAGATATGAAGGTGGGAGGAG
>JAOTAX010000198.1:44859594-44883505 GCA_025629825.1 Erythroxylum guanchezii
TCCTAGACTTGTTTGTCATGCACATGACACATTTTATATGCATTTCCATCAACAATTCACAATTCACCATCCACATCCATATATCAAGCATAAAACATCAACAATTCACAAGTTACCAACCACATTCATATATCAAGCATAATCCATCAACAATTCACAATTCATTCAAAAGCCACAATAACAACAATCATGAAGTAATTAGAAGTCATTCCCACCACTCACAACCAACCACATATATCACATTCTCAAGCATTTAGAAAACAATAAATACACATTTATAGGGTGGTTGGAAAAAAAATCATTAAGTTCCATTTATTTTGAAAAACATTTATGGCTTATAACTCAATAATAAAAATGTCACCCACCTTAGATCCCTTGCTTAAAAAGTTGCTCAAATGTGCCTCTCCTCTTGCTCTTTTTCCCTTTCTTGATTTTCTTCAACATTGCACAAAAATCCCAAATCAATAGACATTCAAATTGACAAACCTAAAGAATCCAATGCATGAAATTGATCCTAGAAAACTCATACCCATGCATTTCCTAAGATTTTTAAACCAAAACCTTCCAAAAACCAAAAGGTTAAACATACACTTACGTTAATTTTTCACCAATCACTTTGTTTCTTGGCTCAATGGGAAGCTCTAAACCCCCTCTTGCTCTTTTCTTCTTGGACAAACTTCAAAATCACCCCTTAAGACCATAAAAATTCAAAACCTAGCTAAGCCTTCTTTCTCTCCTCTCTTTCCCTCTCCACGACACTCTCTCTCCCTCTTTTGCTTCTAATTTTTGTTTCCTCTTCTTCTAACCCAAGCCAAGTCTTATTTCTTCTTTTAATGAAGCTAAAATGACCAAATTGCGATTCCCTCAAAGCCTTAAGTCTTTCCAACTTAAGTGATCTTCCAATTATGCCCGTTATACATACTTACCACCCTAACACTTAATTCAATTTACCTATATCATAACACCTTACTCACATTAGTATCCTAATTAATTCTAACATAAATTAATCTAACAATACCCCAAAATAAATCTAATCATGCTACATTAAAAAAAAATTCGGGGCTAACAATAATTGTTGAAAAGTTAAAGAATACGAACTTTTTTGTTGTGTTAGGTAATTTGTTAGGACTGTCTTGTTGGATTAATAATTTATTGTACTTATAAGAAAAATATAATTTTATAATGCTATATGTAGTTCATCTTGTATTCAATTATTGGTGAATCAAATGAACATGATATTCACAATAACTCAAAAAAGGGCATTTTCAAAGCTTAACCAACTCCCAAATGACATAAGTATCATAACAACTCTAATGGTCATTTAACTAACTTCTATTTCACCAACTTCTAATATGTCACAATAACAAGCAATTTCACAACTTCAATTTCTAACTTCAAATTCCAAACAACTTCAAGTTCATTACAACTTTAATTTCTGAACATGCTTGAAATGGAACAAGTTCACAAAGAGTAATTCACTATAAGTTTAAAAATCAAGTTGAGCATTTAAGCCTTCTTCTATTTGCATCCCTCTCATTACATAAGGCAGATGAAGTGATGTTATTCCCACCATATCATTGCAATTCTTTTGGCTAAAAGTTTTTTTTCAATTTGGGTATTAAAATCTACAGTAATAGTTCTTTGTGAGCTACTTAGCCTTATGCTCTGAACATTATCTCCATGCTGTTTAAATATACAAATGAACATGGTTATTTAAAAATTTTAAATAATAATATTAAAATATTTTAAATTTCAATTAACTTACATGATATCCGAAAACAATCTCTCAATTAGTTAGGAATAAGACTGTGTACTATTGGACCTCCCTAAACTCCGCATATCAGTGAGACTTTTACTGGGATATTGTTATTGCTATTGTTGTTATAGTTAACTTACATGGTACTCAATTGAACATGTTGACTTATTGAAGTGTACTTCATATCTACTCATCCTTCTCCCTCTGCCTCTGCCCCTAGTCCTGCCTCTACTTCTTCTTCTCACTTTACCTCTTCCTTTTCTTCTGATCATTGTTTGTATGCTTTCTTGATCCTCACAGGTCTCTTCAGCATGTGTAACATTTGTTGATGTAGTACATACTGAATTTGCAGATTTATTTCCTTGTTTTCTCTTTAAATTGGTGCTAGATGATCTTAGTACCTATATATATTTTTCAAACATTGATTGGTTAGTAATAAAAAGGTTAATAGGTTCTATAACAAATAACAAATTTCTTACATTTATTGGACTTTTGCATGATCTTTAGTTATGCCCCTATTGTCCACATTTAGTGCAAGTCATTCTTCTTCTATGTTTAATCGCTTTTCATATTTTAAGTTACTCAAATTTGTCTTTCTTTCTATTTTTTTGGTTGACCATGCGTTCTCCTTATTATAAGTGGCTCAATAACTTCACATGGGGGCCAAAATATTTGTCCATCAAATGGCTTGAAGAAGTACTTATATGCTTACAAATACCTCTCCTTGCTATATAATTTGTCAACGTAGTTATCAAGATTTTAGTGGTTATGGAAAATGATAGCCATGGTGTAGCATCCCATTACCCACGTTGAGGCTAGAGCAGTATATATATGAGAGATTAGAAAATACATTTCATGCTCATGCATTATATGATATGAACATACACATGAATATTGAACTTATGCACATTAAAATAATTGCACATGCATTCATTGACATATTCCGGGTTTAATTGTTTATAAATGTGATTATATTGAGAATTGTGATTTTTATATGTTGAAAACTGATTTGAAGAGTGTATTTAGTGATTTAGAATTTTTGGTGAATTTTAAAAAAATTTCTGAAAATTTGGGTAATTTTTGGACTAGGAAAAATGCCAAGTAGCAAGACAAATGATAAATGGCAATAGAATTAACGATCAAATGGAAATGAAAATTTTGATAAATGACTTTGGGATTTTTTGACAAGTGTCAATTAAAATTGGGAAGCAATTGGAGTCGAAATTGGATTTGATTGGACTAGTTAAATGAAAGAACCTATTTTAAAGTTATACGAATTGGACATATGGCAAGTGACAAGTGTCACTTGCCAAGCCATGTCTTAAAGCCCACAATTCTTTTAATTTGAAAGACCATCTTGTTTATCTCTCATGATTGCCTTATGCTTTCTTCTTCTTCTCCATTTTTGTTTTCTCCACTCACTCTCACCTCCACCAACGTTAAACCTAGCCCTCTCATCTTTCACTTGCTACTCTCACCTTATTGTCTTCTTCATTGCCTGAAGAAGACCTAAACCTCCCAACCTCCATGATGTTGTATGTGAAGATAGGGATTCTTGGTGTTCTTGAAGAGTTTGAAGAATTTGAAGCTAAATCAAGTAAGTTATGCTTTAAATATCATGGGTATGGTTAAATGAATCTAGAATGATGAGTGAATTAAGAGTGATGACTTGATTTTTTGCAATGCGTAGGCATGTGTCGTGGGTGATGAAAAGCTTATGTAAATGTCTTAATTTTGTATGTGTATGTTGATTAATAATTCATATATTGTTAGAGAGATGCTTTTGTGATAGAATGATCATCATAATGGTGTTAGGATGAGTGCCGAAAATCAATGATGAATAAGTAAATGTATAGGCTCTGTTTTTGGTTAATGAACAAATATATATCATGAATTGTTTGTAGATGATATTGAGTTGAAATGGAGTTGAGAATGAAGAGTAAATGAAGTAGAAAGGGTGATCTTTGTACAAGATGTGTTAGGTGTAAGATGTTGGATGTTGTAACATCTGGAAAAATTCGAAGATGAGTCTTGTTTGTTACTTTTTGTGAAAGTTTGCCACGGCCAACTTTCCTACACAGATTAAACATGCTTTGTTATTTCGAAAATATCTTGTTTTGGAGTTATCCAAAATGGAATGATTTTTAATTTGGAGCCAACCAGAGATATATGGATACAAATTGTCTAAAGAAATCAAATTTTAATTCCATCTCTAAGAATTTCAATTTCTGGATAGAAGTTGAGTACAGGGCACTGTTCCAGTATAAGAATAGTCCGAAAATATTTGGGGTATAACTTTTAGATTACTGAACCTAATTGAATGACCTTGGTGTCATTAGAAACTTAAGAGATAGGAGAACAATTTTCTAGAAGAAAGCATTGCCAAATTACTTCATTTTCATTGTCTAAATGATCAAGAACAGTAGACCTGAAAGTCAGTTTTTGGAAAAATCTGAAATGATTCATTGGGTTATGAAATTAGATTCGAAGTGTTTATTTAAGGTATAAACCCTACGTACAAATGAGACTTAAGTGAGTTTTGATGTTGGATTGATTTTGTGATGAGAATAATGAAAAAATACTCGGGATTATCATGAACATGCATTGTGCATATTTCATATACATAAATGTGCATCAAGGAATATTTATGAAATTATTCAAAATTGTAATATGTGTATGTATGACATGATATAGAGGAGCATTTGGAACGTTAACATCCAGACGCTACTGGAACTTCCAGGCATTAGCTTCGGGAGTAGCCTGTGAGTAACCTAGACGGTCTCACTCAATTGATTGTTTGTTCTAGATTATGTTTGAATTATTTTATGAATGTGAGATTGATTGTTGAATTCTGTACACTTAAGTTCTGAGATCTATGATGCATGAATTTGATTTTGAAGTGCTACTTGTATGTGAATGAGAAGAAATAAATGTTTCTCAACAATTTTTGTTGAATGTCGGATCAAGGTCCAATGACAAATGTATTCCAAATGTGAAAGTGAAAGCATATGATTGATTGAGAATATGATAATGTAAAGCATTCCAATGCATAAATGCATGAAAGATAAAGGTAGTTGTGACCGAAGTCGCTAGTATAAAGAGCTTAAAGCTCAGACAGTGATCAGAGCTTCAGGCTCAGTTATGAATGTACCCAGTATCCACTAAGGGATATGGGACATTATCTAATACAGCTCGGTATCCACTAAGTGATATGGGCTAGTAAAAAGGCACTCGGTCACAACGACAATAATAAATGAAAGTGAGTCTCACGTGCATTGCATTTATAATTGATATGTGTATTTTTGTATGAATGAAATAGTTGGTATTATCATTTGGAAAGTGATATGTAATGCTTTATGCAAAAATGCAAAGAAGTGGATCATATATTATATGCATTGATGTGATGTATGAATTGAGTGAACTATCGATGATGGTTACCTTATTGAGTTCGCAAAACTCACCAAAATTGCAACATTGATTTTTCAGGACTGAGAGAGGACTTTAGCTATTGAGAGACGCTATAAGAAGTATAATCTTGTACTTTTGGGAAGAAGAAGAAATGGCTTAAAGGTCGGTCAGCTGGGATTGGAAAGATTAGATAGATTTTTGTGTAATTTCCTCTTTCATGTAGCATATTTTGTATTAGGATATGATAGATGTACATATTCGGATGATATTGAAAGTTGTCAATGTAAGTATTCGGTTTTTATGAAATGAAAGGAGGAATTTGGTTTTAAAATATGTTGTTTTTCCTTATGATGTCTTATAAGAGAATAAAGAATGATGATGCCATGTTAAGTGAATGTTGCGATTGAATGTAGCGACCATTATCATAGGTTATATACTGGAATGTCCTCAGGGTGTTCCAGTTCGTTCTTTATGGTAGTGGAGGTGCTACATTTTGGTATTAGAGCATGGTTTAGCATCCGTAGGGACATATAGGAATTTTAAGCATGAAATATCGTGAGAAATGTGGATAATGATTGAAGTTATTGTTTGTTATATGTCATCCGCCATAAGTGATCAAGTGGGACAGTCAGTTGACTTAGGATCTATAGAAGCCAATAGAGAGCCTTCGGTATCTCGATCAGAGGAGATGCCTCCTAGAGTTCTCAAGAGAAAGGAGAAGAGGTATGATAGGCTACGGAAGCAGGGGGCTGTGGACTTCTGCGGAAGTACAGACCTAGTGGAGGCCAAGGGATGGCTAGAAAGGACGAAGAGAGTTTTTCATCAAATGGACTGCGAGTCGGACGAGAAGTTCGACTATGCAGTGCCCTTACTACAAGGCCCAGCTTACCAGTGGTGGAAGACTGTCCCAGGCAGTACCACCAGGCCTTTCAACCTAAAGTGGGAATACTTTTTGAGAGTCTTTAAAGAGAACTACATGCCCAAGATCTACTTGGACAGGAAGATGAAAGAGTTCCTGGATCTGAAGCTGGGTAGGATGTCAGTGGCAGAGTATGAGATCAGGTTCAATGAGTTGATGGGGTATGCTACTGCTTTGATTCCCACCAAAGAAGACAAGTGTAGGAGATTCGGAAATGGGCTGAACTTGGAGATCAGGACAAGATTAGCGATCTCCAACCTGAGTAGTTTCACTGAGTTGAGAGCTGCTTCGATCAGAATTGAGTAGCTACTGAGAGAGGGACAAGCAGAGTCTGGGCAAGGGTCCAGATTGAAGAGGTCCAGTCCGAGTGGTTCTGGCAAAAGATTTAGTAAGCATTAGAATCGAACTTTTAGACTACCGACTGGATCAAGACAGTCAGGATTCAGACAGAGGGGTGGTTTTATACAGTCTGCCAGTAGGATAGATACAGTGCAAAGTTAGTTACCCCGTGTGAGCATTGTGGGAAGATATTAAGATATGATGATGTACATATTCAGATGATATTGAAAACTATCAATGTAAATATTTGGTTTTTATGAAATGAAAGGAGAAAATTGGTTTTAAAATATGGTGTTTTTCCTTATGATGTCTTATAAGATAATGAAGAATGATGATGCCCTGTTAAGTGAATGTTGCGATTGAACGTAGCACACCATTATCATAGGTTATATACTCGAATGTCCTCAGGATGTTTCGGATCGTACTTAATGGTAGTGGGGGTGCTACACATAGCATGAGGACTTGGAATCCTTGTTAGATCCCAATATCTATAAGTACAAGTACGATCATTAATTCTCAAACAAAACCTCTATAATCCATGCTCAACTTCATATCCATCAGCTCTATTCAAATCAACAAATCAATTAAAGCTTTCTTTCTTATTCTCCTATAATACAACCTGTACTCTTGGTGATATGTTTCCATCTCATTTCGACTTAAAATTCCTTTTTGTATACATCCTCTTCATCACCATCTTCCTGATACGCTCTAACATGCTACCTATAGGCTTTACCCTGGCCTCCAAGATCTAGCCTTTAAAGTTCTTAATCATGTTATTATCCACAAAATCACACTTATAATTAACACTAAAATATGCCTTACACCATGTCTCCTTATGATAGACTAATAGAGCTTTAATACAAGTTAGTCTCAAATCATTTAGCACATGTAACTGATCATTAAAATTAGGAACAAATGTTGCCTTACTTGTCATCCAAAACTACAACTTTAGATAATCTCCATTCCATCTTTGTCTCTAATTAGCATACATATGCCTTGTATACATTTTATGCTCAACATTTGGTAAAAATGTTTTCATTGCATTTAGAAGACCTTGAACAACAATATAAAAAAATTAAAATGAAAATAAAACAAAAATCAAAATCAAAATATTTTTTAATCGCATGTATATAAACATATATATTTAATTCAATATAGAAATATATTTTGTATATCAGCTATGAATATGAAGCCATTATCATCTTTGAGTTGTAAATCCGAAATAAGAAGTCCTATAAACCACTTCTATGTTTCGATACACTCAACATTAACTACACCTTAAGTAATAGGAAACATTTGATTGTTTCCATCCCTTCTAATAGCAACCAACAACTGTCTTTTACTTATTCCCTTCAAGAAACATCCATCTAATCCTATTATTGGTTTACAACCTTTAATCCAACCCCTTTTATAACCATTAAAACAAACATAGCACATTGTAAATATCCTTCTGCCTTTATTATTAATGTTTGTTTTGATTTCTCTTGTCATACCTTGGTTCTTAATCTTCACCTCTTCTCCATACTCTAATAGTTTAGCAAATTACTCTATATAACACTCATGCATCCTTTTGAACACACTTGCTTTTGCTCTCTTACAAGTGTTAAAGCTCATCCACCTTTAACTCCTCCCTCTATAAAGCCTTTAACTGAACAACCTTGATATTTGGTTACAATAATTGCTTACAATCCATTTCGATGTGATGAGCTTGTTAATTCCTGTCATTATATAACTATGCTTAGGTTCATATATCTTCATTACAAAATTGTTGTCATTTCTCTCCGAACCTACAAAAAGTAACCAAGGGCACTATAATCTAAATATCACTCTCACTTAAGACTTCTTGTATTTTATATATTTCATAACCAAACTCTTTGTAATAGAGTATTTAATCATGACCTCCTTGAATTTTTTTTTCCATCTTTAAACTTTAAACATATATCTCAAATAGGAATATTAGATGGTGAATCATAATATAGTTTTTGTTTACATTTACCTATTCTTTATGCACTGTCAATATCTTCATTTGAACTTGTTTACTATTAACTTGGGTCATTATTTTCAACATACTCATTGTCTTTTTTAGAAACATAATCCTACTGATCATCTTTGTGCCCCTTTTTACCTTCATGATTTTTTCCTTTTCCTTGACATCCTCTCTTTATATGTTGATCTGACAGCTTGGAGCTCATCATCATGTCTTTCACTTTCACATTCCAAATCAGTCACCAGATCACTATCATTATCACTATCATCATTTTTAGTAGAAGCATTATGCACGTCCTCATTAGGCATATTATCATCAACATAATCCTTAGACACATTATTAGTAATAGAAGCATTAGGAACATTATGATTAGCAGAAGGATTAGGCAAATTATCATTAACAAAAGCATTAAACACATCATCACGAGTTGCATTAGGCATATCATCATCAGTAGAACCATTAGGCACATCATCAACAATAAAAGCATTAGACACATCATCAGCAAAAGCATTAAGCGCATCATCAACAGAAGCATTAGGCACATCACACTTAATATTCACTACACCATCAAGTACTTCATTAACAACATCAGGCTCACCATCATGCACATTTTTCAAAACTTCATGCTTAACATACACATCTTTAATAGGAACACCATTATCATAATTGTCATTTAATAATACACTTTTTTATTTAATGTTTTCTTTATCATTTATATTACTTACTCTTAAAACAATCTTAAAACAAACAATTCATCTTCTATATAATGATTATCTTTTTCTTTAACATTTGTTGGATCTATGTCATCTTAACCATCATCTACATTATATGCTTTTAATGCTTTCTCTTTATCATATTCACCTTCAAAATAAACTTTCACTCTTTCATGGTTTTCAACAATATAAATCAAATCACATGTTTTTAAATCATCTATAATCTCAATTAACCCACCTTTTCCATATTTATTTGGTTTCTTATAATACATTTTATCCAATCTATCATACCAATTATTCTTAGCAGTCCCCACAATACTAAACTAACATAATTTGTCTAGGTCAATACCTTCAACTAATAATTTACTACCACCAATGTATTTAAATGAACTATGTCGACCAATTTCTCCCTTATGGTGGAACATAATTCCGTTTTCAATGAGATTCAACATCCTAATAAAATAAAAATTAAATGTGGAATAAGTTATTCAAGTTCAATTGTGTAACATTTCCCCAAATTAGTAAGAAAAACTTTCATTCAAATTGAAATTTCCAATTTATGTAAGAAGTGTAACTTTAGAAAGGAAATCGCTAACTTACCACACTGTGGACCAAATTGATTCTCATTATTGAAATTTAACTTAACTTGTAAATGCTTTATTAATTATATATAATTATATATGGACACATACTAACACACTTAAAAATTATATATTTTCATAAACTCTTAGTTATAAGAACAAAATTTACTAATCTTACTTCATAGACATTAACTCCTTGTTATTGTATACCAAGTTTATCAATGGAAAAGTAGCAATTGCTATAGATTATGAATCAATTATTTCTTCTATATTGTATATGCCAAGATGCCAATCTTGTGACTCAAAATGTTCACCACTACATAGCAAATAGATACAAATGTCAGTACCTATTGACAGAATAACTGGGTATTTAAGTTCTTGCTTATTTAATCTATAAACCTGATCTTAGTTTGCATATTAAGAGTCAATGAAAGGGATTTGTGGCTGCAATTTTTCAATCTTTTCCATTAATTAGGGTACTAAATTTCCTGGTACTTTTTTATTATAAAGTCATCTATTTCGAAGCACCTAATAACTTTCAAAAAGCATTTGATGTAGTTCAGAGTGCCTATTGTTATTTTAGCTAGTTTTATAGATCTAGCATTTCACCTAATATTTTTTTTCTCTTAGTTTTTAAAATCCTTTATCAAGTGTAAACAAACAATTGACAATGAGTTGTCTCTAAGAAAATTTACATTTTCCGATTTAGAATATTAAATCGCAGAATAATAATATGGTTCATGTGACAATTTATGGTATAGTATATTTTTAAAATGCCTAATATTGTAATTTATATAGGAAGTGTAACCTTGTAAATTAGAAATATTGCTAACTTAACTCATTGTGGAACAATTTATGGCTCTTGTCACGAAGGTCTTCCTCCTACTCCACTATCATGGATATCTTGTCTTCTTTTACTCCTCAATCACCAACGTCTTAGTGAATACCTATTTATGAATTAAATGCCAATTTAATAGTGAAATCCCTAAACTATAATGCCTAATTTAAGTAGAAGCTGAAACCTTAAAAATTAG
The DNA here is from genome assembly GCA_025629825.1 of Erythroxylum guanchezii. Classification (NCBI taxonomy): domain Eukaryota; kingdom Viridiplantae; phylum Streptophyta; class Magnoliopsida; order Malpighiales; family Erythroxylaceae; genus Erythroxylum; species Erythroxylum guanchezii. The sequence goes on from JAOTAX010000198.1 coordinate 44,870,332, forward strand.
GATTTTACCTCACTAAAGATGTGAGAAGATTGTACTTAGGCTATGTTTGCTTGGAGGTTTATTAATGGAATGGAATGGAATGCAATATTATTTCATCGTTTGGGATGAAGGTTTATAATGGAATGGGATAGAAGAGAATGGTTTCATATTACATTCCATTCTATCCTCAATAGTAAAAATGAGAAACCTCCGATCTGGGGAATGTAAAATGATATATAGTACCTAATATACCCTCAATATATAATAGATTTGCACGCCCGTTACAAGGAATTCACCTTCTGCTAGCTTTTCTCTTCAAAATTAGACGCAGAGAAATATAGAGAAAGAGAGAGAAAGTGAGAAGATCTCTCTGTACAATTCAATCTTCCTTCCTCCTTTATACGTGATTAAAATTGTTAGCAACTACATATCCCTTCTTATCTAACTAAAACAAAATACAAATGAAAGCTAAACAAAATTGTTGACATGTACATATAAAGCTATACATTTTCTTTGGTTAGTGAGAAGATTGAATCTATTTGGTTAAATGAAAATTTTTTGAATTGGGGTTCTTGAAAGATTGCTGCTAGTTTTGGTTTGGTTTCGGAAAATGGCAACAGAAGAGGCACAAGTGTGTAACCTTTCCGTTATTTCTCTTATGGAAAACGTCCTTAAACAACATGGTACTCAGTTAACCAATATTGTGGCTTCAAGAAAAGCTGGCGAAGCTTGTATGATAAATCTTTTCTTTTCTCTCTCTCTTATTCTTTCTATGCGTTTGTGCCATTTTTTTTCTTTTTTTTTTTGCTTCTTCTTATGCTTGCTTGCTGATGGTGACTTTGAGAAACCTTTCTCTTCCATTCTCGATCGAATTTTTGTTTGGATAAAATGCCTTTGGTAAGGTGGCTTATCTTAAATGGATTTCGTGGTTGATTGATTCATAAGAGGCTGACTCACAGTGAAGCATTTGAATTTGATGTATGGAACTGGGTAGCATTACATATGTTTTGTTATATAAGGATATAATAGTAATTTATTATTATGATAAAAACATTACATTCTATTCCATCCATCCTCCAAACAACATTTCACTGTATTACATTATGGACCCTTCCATCCCTCCAAACAATAATTTTTTAATATTACATCCATTTACATTCTATTCTATTATAAATCATTCCATTCCATTCCATTAAAACTTTACGTCCAACCAAACATAGCTTTAGTAATTATAAGAAAAAAGAAGATCTAAGAAGAAGTGGGGGGAGGTGATCAGAAATGATATGGATTTGTTAGAGCTTACCGAGGACTTGGCTCTTAATAAAAAACTTTGGTGAACTAGGATCCATGTTATTAAAGAGTTGAGTCAGTTCTTTATTGACCAAAACACTAAAAGATATTGTTAACATATATTGCTATAACCATCTAATGAAAGAAGAGGGAAGTTCAAAAGATGTTAAGATGTTAAAGATGAAGCTCCATACTAATTAAATCAAAAGCCATAGAATAATATATTTTAAAAGTACAACTTTTGATATATTTCTTCTTATGGTAATTCTTGAAAATTCCCAAGTTAATAAGATATTGTCCCCTATTGTGATAGCTAAGGGGTAAACAATTGAAGAAGGAATGTTTGATAGCTAAGGGGTAAACAATTGTCAAAACTATTCAAGAAATTAACTAATCGGTACACACACACACACACACACACACACACACACACATATACTTGCATATTAACTTATCGCTATATTATGTAGACTTTTTGAGTGAAGACAAACACAATTGATGTCCTTCATTATAGCACTAATTCGTCTATCCTTCTCTTGACTTTCAGTGATAAAGATATCCTCTATGTTTCAATTAGTCAATTCTTTAATATCTACCACCTTTAAATCAATATTGCTTACTATTGATCCTAACATCTTCGTTTTATATGATTGTTTTAATATATCTCACTTTCTAAACTATGAATAATTTTCTTCTTGGTTGTAGGAACTCATTTGTTGGTAGTATTTCTATTTTGAAGGAGATTGAAGAGAAGCTTTAGTAGGTATTCAAATGGCATTCATTTCCTTTTATTTTTGACAATGTCAACAATGATTTTTCACACATTTTAATCGAATTTGTATCAGTTTCTATATTTTTCATTCTAGCTCCATCATCATCTTCCTTCACGTACTTCAGGAAGATCCTTCTACGTGTCAGTTGAGGTAAGTAATTTTGTTAATTACTACATTTTTGTGAATTTGGTTTAATTTGGGTATTTGTTTGCGGTTTGAACTTCCCATTTGAACTTGCTGCATTTTTAATGTAAATGGCCTGCACTAACTAAAACTTGTTTGTGGTATAAACGTCGGTTTATCAATGAATCAATATAGGATGAGTTTGACTTATATTATAGTTCCAATTATATTAATTATGTCAATCTGTTGTTTCATTGATGCTCTCAGAAATGATTAGCTTCTCTTTACTTTTCATGTACGAATTTTTACACAAAACTTTTTAAATTTATATATGTTAAAATAATTTATTAAAATAAGTATTCATACCTATTATATTTGGCACTACTACATATTTAATATAGGTTAAATATCAAACTTCTAACATTAATTCTCTTTTAACATATATGATTTCAAACCAAAAAAAAATCAATCTTCAGTTTAGAAATAATTTTGATCTCAACCTATAAACCTTAACCCATAACCCGTGATGGAGCTCCCATGAAGCTTATCAGTGAAAAATACCAGGAGCCTAGGAATCACAACGAGAACTTGTTCTCTTAATTCACAAGTCTTATCTTAGATGTTTTGTAATTTTTAGCGAACATGAATGATACTAACTATGGAATCACTGTTTTAAATTATCATTTTTGCAAAAATGAGTAATGTTGATAGATCTTGGATGTATAGAAGATTAACACCTACGGTTTCATTAATCCTGAGTTTGTTGAGGGAGTTGAAGCTTTTATTCATTATACATGTTCTCAACCTGCATATATGGATGGGCAAAGATCATATGCCTATGTAAAAAGTGCAAACACATCTGTTTCCTTCCTATTGATGAAGTAAATGGGCATTTGCTGAGAAAAGGGTTTGTCTCCAATTATTTTGAGTGGACAAGACACGGGGAATCGTTGATTTGTAACACCTCAAGGGGTAATCAAGCACAATCATCTGTGAACTTAAATGAGTTTGAAGGGGGGATTGGATTTATAGCAAATTATGTGGATGGAAATGAAAATCCTTACATGCAAATGGTTTATGATGCAGTCAGTTATACCTTTGAGGAAAATATGAAAAATCTTGAAGAAGAACCAAACCTATATGTAAAACAGTTTTTTGACTTACTACAGTCAGCTGACTAAAAATTATGGCCAAATTATGAGACAATGACCCAATTGTCTTCAATTGCTCGAATATTGAACATAAAGTTTGAAGGACATATTTCAAACCGTAGTTTTGATAAAATTCTTGAATGGTATAATGAATCATTGCCTCCTAGTCCTACAATGGTTGATAGTTTTTACAATATGAAGAAACTTATTAAGGGTTTTGGTTTGCCTGTTGAAAAGATTGATTGTTACAAATTAGGATGTATATTATGTTGGGGAGATGATGTGGAATTACAAGAGTGCAAATTTTGTGGTCAATCTAGGTTTAAGCCTAGAAAGCATTCCATGAAACAGAAATTAGTACCCTAGAAATGGATGTATTATTTCCCGCTAACTCCGAGACTTCAAAGACTATAAGCTTCTAATGTTACTGCATCTCACATGAGATGGCATTATGAACACAAACAGGAAGATGGAATAATGAGTCATCCATTAGATGCATTGGCATGGAAACATTTCAATGACACCCATCTTGAGTTTGCAGCTGAAAGTCGAAATGTTTAGTTGGGATTATCGACGGATGGAATCCAACTTTTTGGTCAATCCGCCCAGCAATATTCATCATGGCCAATCATAATTACTTCTTATAATTCTCCTTTATAGATGTGTATGAAAGACGCATATATGTTATTGACAGTGATTATATCAGGGCCTACAAATCCGAAGCATAAAGTTAATGTATTCTTATAACCATTGATATCTGAATTGCAACATCTTTAGGAATATGGTGTTCAGACATATGATGTGTCTCTGAAACATAATTTTGTGTTGAGAGCGACTTCGATATGGACCATTAGTGATTTTTCGGCATATGCCATGTTGTCTGGATTGAGCACAACAGAAAATTTGGCTTGTCCTTATTGTGGCAATGATTCTGATGCGTTTTGTCTTCCAAATTGGGGCAAAATGTGTTGGTTTGATAATCACAGGAAATTTCTTCCTCCAGATCATCAATTTAGACGCAATAAATAAAGTTCATTAAGAATAGGTGGTAAAAACACCTCCTCCCCCTCACAAAGTTGGTGAAGAGATTTTGTAGGAGGTTGAGGAATCAGGCTTGCTAAAAGTTACAGAATTTGAAGCTGATGAAGTAAATACAAGCATTAGTAAAAACTTTGGTTGGAGAAAACGAAGCATCTTTTGGGATTTGCCATATTGGAAAACTAATTTGATACGTCATAATCTAGATGTAATGCATATTGAAATATTTTTTTGACAATTTGTTCAATACCATAATGAACATTGAAGGGAGGACAAAAGACAATGCAAAATCACTAGCTAATTTACAACTTTTTTATAGAAGGAATGAGTTACATAAGTGTTGGACCCTGAATTTTTTATTTTTTATTATTGATTTATTATTTTATTATTTTTAGAGCTGAGTCATTAGGTTAGCAAGTATGAATAGAGTATTGAAATTAGACATTAGAATGAAGTGTTAGAATTAAGTTAGCTTAAGGAGTTAAGAGGATTTAAGAAGATAGTAGATGGATTAAAATGAAGGAAGGGGTAAAATGGGAAGGACAAGGTAAGTGAAGGGTACAATAGGGAAAAGATCATTAAAAATGGATTTGTATTGGAAAAGAAGGGAGAAGTGTCGTGGGAACCAAATAAGAGAGAAGAAGAGAGGTTTTGGTGAAGAAGAAGAGAAGGAAAAATCAAGTTGTTGAAGTAAGTTAACCATCTTTTCTTCTTGCTTTAGTAAAGGAGTGGGTTGTGGAGGATGAAGGAGTTAGAGAGCAAGGACGTTCTTGTGGAAAGAAGATGTATTAAGAGAAGCCCTAAGTAGATTTTATGGATTTCTAAACTATATCTTGGTTTCTCTAACCTAGATTGGTCATGGGTAGGTAAGATTTGAGTTAAATATATGTTTGTTGGAAACCTTGTGATTTTTTTGAAGTTTATGAACTTTTTTGGAATGTTGTTTTGATTGGAACCTTGGTTGTTTTAGGAAACTAAGGGAATACTACCCCAGAGCAAAGGAAAAGGCAAGCTTGACTTGGATTTCCGCAAGCTTATTAGGTGGGTAATGTATTTATAGTTATTGCATGATTGGGCAAAATTCTTGCCTATGTGTGTGTATGTGGTTTTGTTTAAAGTGTTATGCTTGAAATTGAAGTAATTGTGAATACTTGGAAATGCATGATGCATTGTGATCATGTTATACCTTGAAAAAGGTTATGACATTTTGAATGGCATGGAAAGAAGAAACGCATGAAAATATAAGAATATGATGAAATGAAAGAAGCACAAGAGTGTAAATTGTGATTAACTAAATTGAGCATAAACTTGGTTGTGTTTGGGTGAGAGAGGAACTGTTTCGTAGTTACGTGCACGTCGACGTAAAGCCTTCTCTCGGCTGCCTGCTTGTGGCCCACGAAATTCGAAAAGTGGATTCGTTTTGTTCATGGAGTAAACTTCGGTTTCTCTGTTTTGTTCACGGAACTCTCAAGCCAATTGATATACATTGCATCCTTAGATGTTTGAGCAAGGTGCATAATAAAGTATTTTGTTTGATGGCTGAAACGTATGCTGTGTATTAAGTTGAGATTTATTGATGCATGTTCAAATTCTTAAATAAAGTATGCATGCTAGAATTGTGAGATATACATATACATATGCTTGAATAAGTGGCCAGCTGCCAATGGCTATATATATATTAACCACTGAGCCATGTAACTCACCCCATTATTCCCTCCTCAGGTGTAGATCAAGAAGATAAGTGATCCTTGCAAGGCTTTTGGGCAAACTCTAAGATAGTAGCTTTTGCAACTAAGTTAGTAGTTCACTTTTGGACAGCTTCATAAGCATGTTAATGGATTGAGCATTCTGTATATATTGTAATTTGTGTTAGGTTCTCTTTTTTAATGTTATTATGTAATTAAAGTTATGTATGAGCTTTTGGTTGTTTTGGTAAAAAAGTTAGAACTGGAAAGTTCCACAAGTGTATATGTATGTTTCTTTTGTAGTTATTCATTTCAAAATCCATGTATGCTAGGAGTTGACTTCGTGTGCCAACTTTCGGGGCAAATCTAGACTCAAGTAAGGCAAATATTAGTTAAAGTGGTCTTCTGGAAATTTGTAGCTATTCTTTTTGCTTTCCATCGGTATATAGTACGAAATCTTTGGATATCAAACTTGTTCTGGAGAGTGTGGATAGTGATTTAGAACTTTGGGGATGTGAGGGGGATCCAGTTGAAACATCGTCTTAGTTTAACCCCTGTATCGTCTTAGTTTGACACTTGTGTCGTCTTATTTTGACTTAGATTACTTCATCTTAGATTGCTTCATCTTAGTTCTGCTTCGTCTCAGTTTGTTCCGTCTTAGTTCGGCTTCGTCTTAGATTACTTCATCTTAGTTTTGCTTCGCCTTAGTCTGCTTCGTCTTAGTTTGCATCGTCTTAGTTTGTCCCATTTTTGATCCTTTTAGAGGCCGAATCTCGCTTCGAGTTCTTTATACATGTTAGATTTGTTTGACCATAACTTTTTCGTTCAACCTCCGATTGAAGCGATTCTTGAAGCATTAGATTCTTAACACGTTTTCTACCTTCCCATATAAATTTATAGCCTTTGTTGTTGAATTCTAAGATTGATCACAAGGGAGGGAGGGTTAGTTGAGATAACCCTATAAGGAAACCCGCTCACGCTTTTTGACTCCGATTTGGATAGTTGGGCTTCGGAAACAGGGCCCAACAATAAGGATCTTTGCACCGATAAATATACGAAAGCATGTTACACTTTGGACAAAAATCAAACGAAAATTTTGTGTGAATGGTTGAAAAGGATAAAGTTTCCTGATAGTTATGTTTCAAACTTGGCAAGGTGTGTGGCCATAAGGAAGTACACATTATTTGGGATGAAAAGTCATGATTGTCATGTGTTTATGCAAAGGCTAATTCCAATTGCATCACGGGAGTTGCTATCGAATAAGGTTTGGGAAGTAATAACAGAAATAAGTTTGTTTTTCAAAAGTTTAACATCATCTAAAATCAAGTTGGCTGAAATGGAAAAACTAGAAAGGGAAATTCCAAGAATTTGTGCAAGTTAGAAGGGATTTTTCCTCTAAGCTTCTTTGACTGTATGGAGCATCTACTGTGCATTTAGCACACGAGGCAAAACTAGCCGGTCCAGTTCAATATTGATGGATGTATCCATTTAAGAGGTAATTCAAATTCAAATTATTGTAATTGAAATAATAACATGTTTTAACTAGTAAATTGTAATAATCATATTCTCTAATATAGGTATTTGCATCACTTGAAGAAAAATGTCAAAAATAAGGCTAGAGTTGAAGGGTCGATATGTAATGCTTATTTATTGGAGGAATCTAGTATATTTTGTTCACATTATTTTGAGCCGCATATTCACATAAGAGAAAGAAAAGTTCCTCGTAATGACGATGGAGGAGGAACGAGTGATGCTGATGGTAATTTATCCATTTTCACATATCCTGGACGAACATATGGACGTGCAACAAGAAGAATGTTAACAGAGAAAGAAATTGAAGTTGCCCATAGTTACATTTTATTGAACTGTCAAAAGATTCAACCTTTCGTGTAGTAAGTTGAAAATAATTATTTTGGTTTTCAAATTTTATGTTATTCATAACTGAAATACATAATAAGGTATTTAGATTATACGAGGAATTGTTACGCGAGATAATGCCATACAAAACATAGGATGATATAAATAAAGAAGTTGGAATACACTTTCCTCGATGGTTCAAAAGATATGTAAGTTTTCACTTACAAATATTCAAATAATTGAAATATAAGATTTAAGTGTTTAAATGACATTATACTCTTTGATATGATAATTTCTTTTGTGTAGGCTTAGAAAATCCAATAGATAACAAGTTCATATGTGATCTTGCAAACGAACCTCTGCGAACTGTTAAATCGTATCCGGTGTATTTCGTTAATGGATATGAATATCATACAAAATATCATGGTCATAGCATGACAACAATAAATAGTAAAGTTTGCATACAAGGAGAATTGATGGATTACTATGGTAGAATTATTGAGATACTTGAAATTGAGTACCCTGCATTGCAATAAAGCGAAGTGTGATATTTAAGTGTGGCTAGTTTGACCCGACTCCAAATGTTGGAATAAAAGTGTATAGCCGATACAATCTAATTGAAATTAACAACCGAAGAAGATTTAGACAATTTGAACCTTTCGTATTGACAATGAAAGCAAAACAGGTGTGTTATGTCCCTTTTTCCAGCTTACAACGAGATAAGTCAGATTGGTTGGTGGTTTGCAAAGTTAAACCTAAAGGTGTTTTTGATTCACATGGAAAAGGAGAACAGAGAATTGAAAGTGAAGCATTTCAGGAAGATGTTTATTTTATAAATGCATCTGTCACATATGATGATAATGAACCTTTGAACGATCCATCTAAGGAATATGTTGAAATTTCATTTGGAGAAGATGAAGAGGATCAGAGATCTGAAGAGGAGCCAGATTTTGATTCTTATTCTTAAAAAAAAGAAGATGATTGTAGTTTACAATTAAGTTATGATAACGATTAATTTGTGTTTGTAATTGAATATTTTATTCAATAAATCAATTATTTCCTTTTCAGTATATTGTGTCAAATATTGAATTCAAATTCTTAATCAAGGAATGTTGACATGGCGACTTGTTCCGGATGGTAGTAATTCATTCCGTTAGGAGGAATGTGACAAAATTGTCCCTTCCGAAGGAATAAACAACGCATGAAAAATGTCCACTTCATACAATAATGATCGCTTACCTTCTATGGCCGATCTTCTTCTTCAAGGTGTTTAGTATCATCTGAACAACATCACTTTCCTTATTATGTATATCTCATTTCCTTTTATGAAGCTATTAAATATATTCACATTTGATGGTATATATTACAAGTTGTTTTAAGCTTCCTTGAATCTCGAAGATGACATGTATATTAATAGAGGCAGGAGCGATGTGACAACGATCCATAAAGGATTAGGACAATCGGTTCTTTTGGAAAATTTGTCAATTCCACAGAGCTCGTCTGGACATTCACGTATGCATGTCGCTCTAGTTTTGGTTTGTTTAATGATTTTCTAATCTGACAATACCTAAGTTCTATACTAATTGTGCTTTAGGTAAACCATTTCGTACTAGCAGTTCATCTGGAGAGATTTTCTTCCAAACTAAATCTAGCGACTCATTCACTGTATCATCTATAAGTTTAGCAATAGCGGAAACGTTGTTGCAAGAAGGTGTTTAAAACCCTACATGTGAGGGAAGAACTTTCACTGTTTCAATTGGTGCATTCGAACATGTCAGGACCCTTCTTAGGAATCCAAACATTAGGGACTCATTTACCTTTATCGACTCTCATGTCACTTGAAATCTAAAAATAATTATATCATTGTCATTTATCGAAGCAATACACTGAACTCAGCTTTAAAGTTGATTTATTGTTGTATCTGTAAGAATTTGTCAAACAATCTCCCTACTAGTTAGGGGTCAAGCTGCGTCCTATTGAATGTGGGCCATTATTGTTCTTGATCTATGACTGTAACAATTGTTAACCTTCTAATTCAAAGTTTGTACTTGAATATGATATTCAAAAAATCGCCTTATTTCCTTTTACATATATTGTGTAAAATATTGAATTCAAATTCTTATATTTCTAGAAAATTCAATACATAATGAATTTCAGGTAGAAATATGCCACCAAAGAGACAAGGTGATGTAATGCAGCCCAGGTTCAGATGCATGTTTAGAGGTACTTACTGTGAAGATGGACCATCATAGTCTACAGCTGCAACTGAATCACCACCTCCCCCTCCAGGGCCTACAGTTGCAAATGACGCATCACTTGCTACTCCTCATGCTACACCATCCACCACTCCTACATCATCCACTACTCCTATAGCGGGCGAAGGAGACGGCCGCCAGCCTGGACCTGAGGGACCTGATGGAAGAACGTACATAACAATTGTCAATAATCTGTAAGTGAAATTATATGAAATACTATATGTTTATCTTTAAGTTGTAGGTTTAAATTTTTGCAAGTGGTATAATATAATTTGTTCTTATATTAGGTTGATTCAGTCTAGACTGTGTTCCAAAAATATGACATATAAATTTAAGGAGAGGGTTGATCCTGAGGGTTATGTATGGAAGAATATCTCTCAGGCCACAAAGACATTTTACTTTCAAGAGTTTGAGGCACAATAAAAAATATTTTCTAAATTAATTGATTTGTATATATTAATTAGATAAATAGTATTACAAGTTATTGAATTTTTTTCTTTTTATTTCAAAAAGAATTTTTCTGGGATTTTGATTTCGACGTGGTCATACATAAAGTATTGGAGAGGCGAGCTCGTACACGTTATCGCGACTTTATCGGTGCGATACACAAGGTTGGTGTACGAGCGCCTTCTATTTTGAGCAAATATGGAGTCGTTGGCAACAGTATTGGACATCACCTGAGGCAATGTCCATCTTAGAGCGTAACTCAACCAACAGACGTGGAGGACCCGGGGGAGAGAGTCTTCTCGTACATATGGGAGGATCAATTACCCACCACGAGCATGCAGAGAGACTTGTAAGTATCTAAACTTTACATTTATATTCTAATTATTTTACTTTGCTGTATTTCAATTTAAATTAATGTATGAATGTTGGAATGAAAATATTTGTAATATGGATAATGATAATAATAATGATATGAATGTCTGGTGCCATATATAGCTGTGTTAAGTTATTTTGTTTGTTCAACAAGGGGTAAATAGCTTAAAAATAGAGGAAACTCTGCCGAAATTTTTATAAATTCTAATTCACATATAACATTTTATTTTTATGCAGGAAAAGTCAATGAATATGAGGCCTACACCTCGTCAGTTATTTTTGCAAACTCACACTAAGAAGCATAATGGTATGACATTCGTCAACACCCGATATAGAGAATTGAATGTATGTGAAATTTATGCTTTAATATTAATTTTTAATAATTATCACTCACTAGTATAAACATTACCTCTTAATATGGCCAAATATAAGAAAGCATTCAACGACAGTCTTAGTACGAACAAGCTATTGATGAGAGTTAGACTATCTTGATGCAGTGGGTGGTAGGGACCATTATGGAAGGATCTTCAGAATAGGTTCATTTGTGAGCACATGTTATTTGCAATCCTCCAAGTCTAGTACAACAACATCTAGTAGACGATCGCAAACCAATGAAGTGATCAATCAACTTCAAACCACAGTGAACACATTGATGGACTACATAGCTCAGCTGAGACATGAGGTGGATGAGTTGAAGGCGAGGGGTAGCACCTCAGAGCACCCGCAGTCACCAGGACATTAGGATTGTTGTAGTCATTTGCTTTGAATTACAAAGACTTATTATATACACTATAATGTTTTTATTATCAATTAAGATAATTTTAACTTTATATCATCAATCAACTTTCTATTTAAACAAATTAAATATATAAACAAATCAAAATATTATGCACATATAATTCATAACTGTTTAAAGTATGCATTAATCATAAGATCATGAAACAAAATTTAATGTCAGGATTTTTTATAAAAAATTATTAATATTCTTTACTGACGGAAAATAAAAGTACGTCGGTAAAATCCATTATATTTACTGACGGAATACCATAGGCCGTTGGTAAAATGATAGATATTTACTGATGGTTACTCTTCATTTCGTCGATAATATTACAAACCATCAGGATTTTCTGAATTACGGTTTACCAATAGAATAACCACTATCGTCGGAAAAAAAATCCGACGGAATACTTTAGTCCATAGGTAATTTTACCAATGCTTGACAGCAAATCCGTCAGCATATTATGTATCCGTCGGTATATATTTACTGACGGATACATAATATGTCCATCGTTAAATTTGCCTACGGTCGTTTTAACGATGTTATTGTCTGTCAGTTGATTTCGTTAGTAATATAAATTTATGACAGAGTCCAAATATTTTTCGTAGGTAATTTTCGTCGCTAACCTCCAGTTTTCTTGTAGTAAACTAAAGGTAATTTATAGAACTGATTATGTAAATAGCATACTTAGAGTACCTACTGGCCTTCTCTTCCTCTTATTGTTATTGCTACTCTCATTCACTAACTAAGAAAATGGCTCAGACAAAGAAAAAGGAGTTAAAGAAGAGTTATTGGCTAACATAGGCTTTGATACAATTGATTTTGCTCGCTTGATTAGAGTTAAAGAAGAGTTATTGGCTATAGGCTTTGATAGAATTGATTTTCCTCACTTGATTATATACTATCCTATATACTGGCCTAACATTAATAACAACAACTGTAGTATGTAATTATCATGTATAGCAAATTTAGTTCTACGCTCTAGTTGTCATTTGCCGCTTTCACTATCTAGAAAGCTAAAATTATGGTTTTGAATTTCGTTCCGTATTAGCCGGAGAATGGAACGAAATAAAAGTTTTATGTATCAAGTGTAAATACTGGTCGGTACTGGCCTGTTTCGTTTAGTACCGATCGGTACCAAAAATTTTGGAAAATATAGGGACTTATTAGTAAATTTTTGAATTTTTTTTTTAAATTTTCCCTCCCTCCTGTCACCCCCTCTTTCTTTTTTTCGAAGTTTTTTAATTAGTTATTTAATTCAATTTTTATTGTGATTTTAAAATTTTTAATTTTAAAATAAAATAAATATTTTATTGCTAATAATAATTAACATTAAATAAAACTTAAAGATAAATTATTTTATTTAAATTTATTTTAATCTTTTATATAATATTTATTAATAAAGTATTAATAAAAATATTTTATT
>JAOTAX010000198.1:44883605-44907218 GCA_025629825.1 Erythroxylum guanchezii
CGAATACGAAGGATTAAATGATTTGAGGAATTGATAAATTCCAAATTGGAAATTGAAATTATTTTGAATGATGTGTATTAAAAAAATGAAGCAATATTAGTTAAGCTATGATTCGTTTGTCGGGAGTTAGGTTCTGGAAACGGGTCCCTACAAATATGCCCTAATGGTCGACCAATATGCAACGGTTAGTGAATATTATATGTTAAATGCATATTAGTTAACCAATACGATACAATAATCGACCAATGTGCCAGAACTAGTTTCGGCTCCAACTATTAGGAGCCTCAAAACCCTATAAATAATTTTTTTCTCTTTGGTTCTTACATGGAAATTTATTTATGTTATACATATATTTCTAAGTGTTTATCAATTATTTAAGCATTCATTATCTCATATTTTAGTGAGTAAGGCTCTTTGGTTTTATTAAAGTGATAAAGTGTGATACTTTTAAGATGTATGCTTTTAGTAGGGTTTTGTTTATTATACTTAAGGGTTTTCTAAGTGGCGTTGAGGTTTCTATTCATATTTAAAGAAGATTGTATAAAGGTTTCTCTTTCTCGCTAAAATATTGTATAAAGGTTATTCTTTTCCTTAAAAGAAGAGTTATAGTGGGATTATAAAAAGAGTCTTAGGAGTGGACATTGATAAGGTTATTTACCGAACCAATATAAATCGATTTGCATTTCTTTTCCCTTACCCCTTTTTTAAATTATTGCTCGAGGGTATTATTGAAATTTATTATTTTATATCATATATTCATCTTTTACAAACTATCCTTATTAACAAACTAAGTAATATTTTGTTTAACATTATCTTACAAAATCCAATTAAGGAGATTTAAGAAGTTATGGAAAGATTAAAAAGAGAGCTACAACTTTCATGTACTTGAGTTTATACAGAATCTGAAAGTATCAAGGTTGAAATCTCGCTTGAAGCTACTACTGTCACAAGTTTCCATATTAAGTGGTTTAACAAATCTGGATAACATTTATTTTGGAAGTTTATGGAGCCCCTAGGCATGAAATATGGAACTAAACAATCATTTTTTACCTTATTTAAAAGTCTTGGTTTATTTTATTTACTTCCCTAATTTGTTAGATTTTGGTAATAATATTTAAGGACTTCTATTTTTCTTAATTTGTTAGAAAACTTTGCTATTTAAACTATGGTTTTGAATTTCATCTTGTACCGACTGGAGAACGGAACGAAATAAAGGTTTTATGTACCAGATGTAAATACTGGTTAATACCGGCTTGTTTCGTTTGATACCGACAGTACCAGTCGATATTTATAATACTGGTCATATACCGGTTGATATCGAAAATTTTGAAAAATATAAGGACTTATTAGAAAAATTTTCAAAAATTTTAAAAAAATTTCCTGCCCTCTTTCTTTTTTTCAAAGTTTTTAAATTAGTTATTTAGTTCAACTTTTATTATGGTTTTTTAAATTTTTTATAATAAAATAAATATTTTTATTACTAATAATAATTATACATTAAATAAAACTTTAAAATAAATTATTTTATTTAAATTTATTTTAATCTTTTATATAATATTTATTAATAAATTATTTTTAAAAGTATTTTTAAAAATTTTTATTTATAAACTAATATTTATTCTATAAAATTTTAATTATTAAATCAAATTTTATTTAAAATTTATATATTTTAAAAATATTGTTAAATTTAAATATATTTATTAATAATTATTAAATTAATTTTATAAATTAAATTAAGATATTTATAATTTTAATAATAACTAAATTTAATAACTTATATATAATATATTTAATTGATAGTAAATTAAATAATATATATTTTTATTTCATATTTCAATTATACTTGATTGTTTCTTTATCACGAACTCTTATTATAAATTATAATAATTTAAGAGTTAAAGATATTTGTTGTTCTTTTTATTGGACGTTTTGATGTAATTATTATTTATTATATAATGAAAATTGAAATTGTATTATTTTAAATACTTTGTATTGTTCTTAATTTTATATTTATATGATAATGATTTTCTTTTTTCATATAAATTTTAGTTATTATTTATATGTGAAATATCTGAAAATTATTATTATTTCATATTAATTGTGATTATTATTTATTATTATAATTTTTGGAGACATAGTTAAAAGTATATAGTACAACAGCAAAATATAACAATGGACTATTTTGCCAATGTTTAAAAAATTCAAGGACTATTTTATAAATTTAAAATTTTCCCAAAACGATATTCGGTATTGATCGGTATCGGTACAGTACCGTACTAGAACTCAATCTAATACTAAGTCCGATACGATATTATCAACATTGGCTGAAACTGGTTGGGGTTGGGAATTGAAAAGGGTAGGTAGGAGAGGAGTTATAGGTATAAAAGACATAATTATGAAATAGAGAAGAGAAAGGTCTTCTCTTTTCCCTCCTTTTGACTATATCAGCTTTCTTTAGGCTTTAAAAAAATGAGCTTTTTCTGTCAGTAGCTTTATTTCTTTCTTGCAACTCTCATCGTCATCATCATCTTCAAATATTGATTTATAGACTCAACTTTAAAAACTTCTTCAAAAGCAAACGAGAGAAAGAGATCACACAAAGCCAATCACTTCGATCAAAACTTGATACTAGTTGATATCCATCCAATCAAACTTGTAGAAACATAAAGAAAACCTATAGGCAAGTCACTAATAGAAAGAAAGAACAATTATTAGAATATCCAAACCAACTACCTTTAATATAATTGAACAAAGAAATCAGACAAACACAAAGATGATCTCTCCCAAAGATGACTATCCACTTCTAAAATATATAACCCAACATTAACTACGAGGATTACTAGCTGATATCAATAATTAGTGTCTAATTAATGTGAAAGAGTTGAAAAAGGAAGGAAATGAAACTAAAGGTAAATCAATACAAAATGAACTACAATTTATAACATACCTAGTCTAGAGAGAGCCCCATTGACTAAAATGTAAGTGAGAGAACCTAAACTATGTAAGTAATGTAACCTTAAACTCAAGAGGCAATAGGAATCATAGACCAAAGCTTGTGTTCATTTAGGAATAAACATAACAAAGAAACGATTATTTCTCTGCAAGAAGGGTTAAAAGAAGATGTAAACACTCCGGAAGCAGAAACAAAAAATAAAGGGATAAGAAGATGAGAAAAATAAATTGGAGAAGTGTAATTAACTATATTTTTAAATAGTGGATCCTACAATGTCATGTGATAGTAGCACCTACTATTTGATTGTAAAAATAACAAATAATATTACGTTAGTATTGACGTGATATTTACTTACCGAAAAGTTAATTTATGTTAAATTTTTCATTCACTTAGTGTCTGTTTTGCACGTTTTAAAAACGTTAAAGTTCAAATTAAACGTTTTGAATCTTTAAAGTTCAACTTGTATTCTAATATAAGCGTTGAGGTTTAAAACGTACTTTTAACTTACTAAAAAATTGTTACCACATACTACATAGCTTTTGTTGAGAATTAATTCAAAATTTTATAGTTGTTAAAATTCCTTTAGAATAGGTCTTAGATTATCTTAGAATAAGTCTTAGATTATCTTTAATCTTATCTTATAAGTTAGATTTAGTGGCTAAAAAATCTATTTTAGTTATTTGTATTTTGTCTATATAAGGCAACCAAGTTTAATAATAAAAGCATGGGAGTGTTACATATTGTAATCTTTATCTTATCTTATTTTATTCATCTTCTTTTCTTCAAAATTCCAACAGCTTTGTCTTAGCCAAGAAGTTAATTGAACAATTACAGAAGAATGATCACTGTTAGTTCCTCTCTTAATAACAGAAGAGTAATAGTACTTAGGCTAAAGAGAAGAAAAACCCTACCATCTAAAATGTAATTTTATATATGGTCGGACTCGCACCCAGTACCTATGGCGCCACTAACTAATATTATTACAAGTAGTTAGAGAATTTTGAAGCATTTGGCAGCGAAAGAAGGAGGGAAGGAACATTTTGCAGATTATTGACGTTTGAAAGTGTTAACGGGATCATCGAAATTGTTTCCCCGGTTCATCATGGAAGTTTGTTTTTCTATGCCATTATAATGTGTATAAAAATCATATAGTTTTTAAATATGCGATTGAGACATCAAATTACTTTGAGAGTAAGTAGCTATAAAATAATTTAAAAGCGAGACGAAGGTGTAAACTTAAAGAACGGGCCTTGGTTCCAATCTGATCAGACTCATGACCCCGATTTATTAATTTCTTAAGTCAAAATCCCCAATTCGAGACAATTTGGATGACAATATATAGTTGACGAAAATTAGTCTTAAACAATAAGTCGGCAAAATCTTACGCACTATCATTTCTTAAAACTAAGCAAGGGAATACCGATGATTTGTTTGTATTCTTGTGAAACTTTCTCACTATTTTATTACAACACTTGGCTAATTATATAGGACTAACGGCCTCCTTACAAGAAAGCCAACAAATGTAACAATTATTAATTACTTAGTAACTCCAACCCTCATAAGTCCCAGATATGCAACTAGGCGATAACCCAATAACATGACGCCTAATGCGACCGCAGCTACACCCTGGCCATCAAGCCCAACCATTTTGATTTGAGGAAAATCCCCAACTAAGCAAAGCTTACCATGAGTATCACATTCGTATGTATCACTAGCCTCGTACTGAGAACCCAACAAGAGCTTGTAAGAGTAATTGCTAATGGAGACGTACTTGATCCATGAAATAAACGCGGGGACATGTTGAACATAGAAGCCACCGGCTAGGACAAAGGTGAGCATTATCACGGACCCAAATGTGGTGGCCTTCTTCTGGTCCATTACCAACGAACCAATGGCAAGTCCCAGGCCTTGAGACACCAGTACACTGTATAGGAAGACGAACAAGGTTTGGAAATACTTCGCTGCCGAGTGCTTGAGCCCTGCCATCCAATAGGTTATGGTGACAAAACAAGTTGGGAGTAAAAGCTCCATTGGTAGGTCGCTCACTATCATTGACATGAAGTATGATGATAGACGGTACATGCCAGAAGATCGCTCCTTTGCTAGCATCATACGTTCCTGAGGGAAGATGAAAATGGCTTGGAATAGAGGGAAAAAACCCCAGAATCCAGAAGCAAAGAACAGGAGTCCAATCTGCATGGACAAAAAATCCAAGTGAGTCTTGAATGATATGTTTGAACGTTGATCACAAAATTGGGAAGAAATTTGTTACCTGGTCTTGTATGTGAGAACTATCAGACTGCCACCATAGCAACCCTGAAAGGAATGCTACAAAGAAGACTTGCACAATCTTCATAGGAGAGAAAAATTCATGCCTTCTTTCCTTCATTCCTCTCCTCATCAACACTGTGAACTGTTGCCACCAATTAGTTGGCCACCGTCCCAGTTGCTTATCAGTTATTGCATCTCTGGGATTGTCTTCAGTTGCCCGAATCTCAGCCTTTACTGTGTGATCGATGTTGCTCTGATACGCAAAAGCTAGAGTCTGCTTAACCATGACCGGGTCCTCACCAGAATCACCATTTGGTGTCAAACCTAGGTACAAAGACATAGTTACAAGGGTTGTAACGTCAATGTGATGAGATAGTTATGGGAGAAATTTTCCTTTTTGCCAAGTTTTCTTTTCTGGAAGTTCAAGGAAAAACTAAGTAAATTACAATAATAAATTGAAATGAAGAAAACCTTAATTTTACTCATAATCAATATCTTATTGCTATATTTTACAACTAATAACCGATTGTATGGAAAACCTGGACTACAAGTTGATTTTGAATTGAATTAAAGGCTTGCGTGAGAAATAAAATGCCATTGAAATGTATCAAGATACACAAGACAAAATAAAACAGTGTCTTGAAACGGAAAAACCTAAAAAGGGAAGTGCCAAAAATTGAAATTTTGAAGGCACATGTAGAAGTGGAAACAAACAAAATTGCATTGGTCATGACTTTTTGTTACCATATTTAAGGCACGTTCCACAATTCTCGATTTCCAATACATTTAAGAGGTGTCTTGGAGTTCAGTTTCAGGACTTAAATTCCACCTGAAACATCTTCCCAGTATCATACCCTGCATGATAGACACGTTTTCTAGAAGTATGCTTCGACCTAACCGACTCGACGACCCCAAGTCCCCAAGTGCATATAGCTCGTTCATTGAAAAGAGAAGGACAAAGTTTCAAAATGTATAGCTAGATTTTGCTCCTTCTAGAGTAATTATATTGTGTTGGCTTGAAATTGAATCTAATAAAATTGGTCTCTTCATCTACGAAATGATTACACTATTGATTGCCAGTTATACTTCATATATACATGAATTTATAGTTTTGATTTGGTTCTAGAATCACACTATATTATATCTATATCTATATCTATATATATATATATATATAAACAGAAATTATTTTATATCCAAGTGAAATAATAAATTAATTAAAAGAATAATATCAAAATCGACTTACCATTTGCAAGATCCAAAAGAAAATCTGAAGGATTCATGGCAAGGCTTGGGGCATATCCGACGCTTGAGAAGTAGTCCATAGCTCTTGCACCCTCACCAAAGTATAAAGGAGTCCCTTCTGATAAAAGAAGAACCTTATCAAACATGTAAAACAGCCTACTTGAAGGCTGGTGTATGGTCATTACAATTGTTCTTCCTCCTTTAGAAAGATCCCACAATGTGGACACAATCCTCTGAGCTGTTGTTGAATCAAGCCCAGAAGTTGGCTCATCTAAGAACAGTAGACTGGGATTTATGAGCATTTCTTGACCAATACTGACCCTTTTTCGCTCACCACCAGAAACTCCTCTCAACAAAGGCCCTCCTATGATGCTATTTTTGCATCTTAGTAAACCAAGTTGAGCAACCACCGACTCTGCTTGCCTGATCTTCTCCTGTCTAGTGAAAGTATTGGGCAACCTGAGAAGAGCGGTGAAAACTAATGTTTCAGTCACTGTTAAGTGAGGATAGAGAACATCGTCCTGAGTAACAAAGCCCGTGTTTCTCTTGATTGCGTTTGAAAAGGCTTTGCCATTGTAGGTTATGCTTCCACTGAGACGACCGCCTAGTTTCCCCCCTAATGCAGTTAACAGGGTAGTTTTGCCACTGCCTGAAGGTCCTAACATGGCGAGCATTTCGCCTGGTAAGACCAAGCCTGACACTCCCTTCAGTATCTCTTTTTCATCGCTCTTCATGCCCTTTGGACACAATTGTGATCCTTTGTTGAGTTTAACCTTGAAGACAACCTCCTCGAACTGTACAGTTGTGACCCAAATCGTCAGTATTTGATCAAGAAAGGAAAAAAAATTGATCAGTGTTAATCCTCCATATCGTGACTAAAAGAACAAAAAAAGAGAGGAAAATGAGAATCTTTCTGAGAAACCAAATCGCAAGAAATAGCCACCGAATGTGAAAAACGACAATACGTGAAAAACTGATACCACACATGAAGAAGTCATATACCTTTAAAGTAATAGGTAAATTTGCTTCCTTGAAAAGAGGTGGTGTGGCTTCTGCGCTTCCATTCACAGTTTCGAGCTCCAAGTCCATACTCTGACGTTCCATGTCTACGATTTAGAGTCTTAAATCTTGGATTTCTTGATGATGTAAACTGGACAGTACAAAGAAAAAGGAAATAAAGAAGTCTTTTGTTTTTTTTTTCTTTAACAGCTATGATTAAGTTTAATCGACCTCCTAACAAAGATCTGATGTTTAAGATCAATGAGTTGTACAGGGAGTGGATTACTGATTGTGCGAGTAAAGAGAGAAGAGAGAGCTAGAAAGTGTTCATGCGGGACTGAGCGATGGAAGGGAGAATGGGGCAATGCTCAACCTAAAACTATAAAAACCTTCCTATAGGCTATTGAACAACTGACGGAGAATGGCGTTGTTGAAGCAATTGTCTTTCTGGTGCTGGCCTGCTTGCTTGCTTCTCTCCGCTTTCACAGCCTCTCTCTCTCCTTTTCAGTTACTCGCGATATCGGTGTTTTACACACAATACAAGATTCACATATTTATACTATCAACCAAAGCATTGTAGGGTTAATTCGTATTTGGACTCGAGCTGTTACGTGCAGAGTCGTTTTCCAATAAGCAATCTTGAGTTTCGTGCTTCTAAAGTCATTTACAGTAATAATTTTATGGTCAAAGATACATTTTTAATTTATTTGTTTGTTACAGTCATGAATATTGAGTCAAAGTTTGGTCTCACTCAATAAATGAGAATTGAGGACGTCAGATCATGCATGCCATATAATTGCCTTCTGTTTTGTTCCTCTTCCTTAAAATTAGATTAACAGGATGTAGGTTCTGATGCAGTGAATCTGATTTACCCATACTTTATGCAGTGTTATTTTCCTTCCCCAATCGTTGTTGTTCTTAATTTTTAGATCTTATTGATAGCAATTTATTGACATGCTATGAATGTACCATTTTTTTCACGCTTTGTTCATCTGAATTCTTTTATTTTGTTCTTACCTATTAAGAGTGCACAATTCATTTCTCTTTCTTCATCTTTGAGTTCCTGTTTGATTTTTCCGCACAGTGTGCTTATTTGTCATTAAAAATTTCTAAAATATTCATAACAACGTTGCTTTAGTATATATAGAAAGAAACATGTTTTATATCATGTAAGCGTAATACTCTAATTAAAAACTTTAGAAAACTTGAGTCCATTAATTTATAGAAGTATTCCATTTAGCTTAAAAAATTTTATTTATGAATATGCATGAGATATAATGAAATAACACCTAAAAATATTAATACCTGTCCTCCATTTGTATAAATAATAAACAGATGAAAAATTACATTTGAAATACAAATTAAAAATTCACTAATATTTATGTAAAAATCTTTTAATCTAAAATTTAAAAATAAAAATTATTATCAAAAAATAATTTTTAAATCAAAATCTATAAAAATGACTTAACAAAAATCATAGTTCATTAATTACAACCTCTTGAATTATGATCACAAAAGAGATACAATAAACTATGTACAATTTTTTTTGATGACATATTAAATTTAAACTAGGTTTAAATTACATTTAACCATCCAAAATTAGATAATTGAATGACAATCCTAATTGAAATAAATATTAAACAGTAAAAGTTAGTATAGCTATTATATTATATATCAAATTTAAATTATAAAAATCTATTTTAAAAAAATATCAACTACTATACCTTAAAATCTATCAATAATCAATTTTCATTCTCTATACCCGTTAACATAAATTAAAATATCGTAATAAAATAATTCCAAACACTAACTAGAAGAACCCCATATAAATATTTGATGATGATGATGATGATGATGATGATGACGACAACGATGATAATAAATAGTATGAATAGGAAAATTAAGATAAACCATATAGCAAGGAGAGAAGCCTCGGAGAACTTCAGTGTAAGAGTTTGTCAATAATGACATGAACTTCACTGATATGGTAGGCATGGAATCTTGAAACTCATTCTTTAACAGTCTTACATGATAAAGCAAACTTTCGCAAGAGATAAAAGATAAGGGCCTATTAATAAAGTTTAAAACAGTAGGAGTTTGTGAGACAATAGAAGCCAATTAGACGATAGGAGCCTGTCAAACAATAAATCATGTCAAAACAATTTAAAACAGAAGGCATATGTTAAAACTAAAAGGAACCTATTGTAAGTTGAAACGAAAAGAACCTCTTATAAAAGCGAAGAAGCCTCTTGCTAAAATGAACACACACATAATATAATGCAAAAATATAAAAGTTAAAGAGAGAGAGAGGAATGACGTAGTCTATTTATACTAGTTTAGCTTATAAACCAAGTTTACATCCATTTCCTAAGTATCCAACTTGAGTGTTTTGCTAAAATCCTACGTAGTAATTTGACGAGTCTCTTCAATCTCACAAGTACATATTTTTCAAGGTTCTCCAACCTTCTAAACTAGTAGTATTTAGCTAGCCTCTACAAGCTCTCAACAAATGAAGCTTGCTTGATATGAGCTTCAATGATTTCTCTTAAGAAGAATTTTCACTTTCTAAAGCACAAGAGATTTGATAATGATATCACTTTTAAGAGTATTGATGCTATTGATGTAATTCAAGAGTGATCTATTTAGGCAAAGTAGCTCTTCCTTAAATAGATATCTTCTTCAACTAGCAGTTGCTTCTCTTATATCTTGAATTGACTTTCAATCTTCAATACCATATTTGATAAAATTTTCCAGTATCTAGATGTTAAGACAAATGATCATATCACAAAGTTAATTGTGATTTGTAAGATCCTTCCAGATATTGTGGAATCATTTTTAATAAATTAGGTAAGTTCATGAGGAAGGTTTCTGTAAGAAAGGAAGCATTTATCATATGATTTTATTTACTTTGGAGAATTAACCCATTAGCAATAAAATGAAATAAATCCAATGTGAATGGTCATCATCAAAATCATTAAGCCTTGAGCTAACAATCTCCCCCTTTTTGATGATGACAACTAATAACATATATATTTTCAAAATTCAAACAAGAGTCCGAGATATACCTGTCAGCTTCATAAGTTCTTACTGATTGGAAGGAGACTTTCCTTTCTACCATATAGACTTCACAACAAAAATATCACAGATTCATCATATGCAAGTGACATTCATGCAAGTGTGTCATCAATCTTTAGCAAAAATTTATCGAATATCAAAAATAATTTTCCCTATTT
This sequence comes from Erythroxylum guanchezii, assembly GCA_025629825.1. Lineage (NCBI taxonomy): Eukaryota > Viridiplantae > Streptophyta > Magnoliopsida > Malpighiales > Erythroxylaceae > Erythroxylum > Erythroxylum guanchezii. The sequence continues at coordinate 44,894,307 of JAOTAX010000198.1, forward strand.
GTCATTATAAAAAAAAAAGAGAAAAGAACTAAATAACCAAAAAATATCACATGTATGTAAGAATAAACCAGGCAAAAATATATCATCATGTTAACTTTTAACTCTCCCCTAGCATTAATGTTGAGAATTCTTTACGAAAGGATTGACTAGGAGCACCAAATATTATGTCAATAACGTATATTTGCATTATGAGTAAATCATTATCCTTTTTCTCAATAAATAAGATTTTATCTACCTTTCATCTTTCAAAGTTATTCTCAAGAAGAAAATTACTTAACCTTGCATATCATGCTGGAGGAGCCTGTTTTAGACTATACAGGGCTTTAGATAACTTCATCACGTAATTTGGATGATCTTTGTTCTCAAAACCTGGAGGTTGCTTGACTTCTTTGTTATTGTATCCATTTAAGAAGGTGCTTTTTGAAATCCCTTTGGAATAACTTAAAATTTACATAACAAGCGAAAGTTAGTAAAATTCTAATCGACACTAACCTAGCAACAGGTGCTTAAATCTCATCAAAATCAATATCTTCCTGTTGATTATAACTTTGAGCTACAAATCTAGCTTTGCTTCTTACCATCTTACCATTTTTGTCACATAAATATTTAAATTTTCTTCCATGATCGCTCCGAATTAATGAAATACAGTATACTTTTTCAATCTGAATTTTTCTACAAAACTTCATCTTTTCTTTCAATGTTGTTGAAATGAGATATTTCACCTGCCATATGTCTTGAACACCCACTATCAACTATTTATTGATTTTCTTTTGTCTCCGTTTTGAAGCATATCTGTAGAAAGTATTATCTCATTTTAGGTACCCAAAATTTTTGAGTCATTTTAAGTTAGTGGTTTGACCTTTCGGTCTCCAAACATACATTTGAGATAAATTCTTCATTATACGAAAGTTACAATAACGACTAATATGACCGTGTTTACCACAGTACAAGCACAAAACAAATGAACGAGAATTAATATAATTTCTACCATGTATCAGGTTCTTGTTGCTTTGTCTATAATTACTATTGGATTTGACAAAGAAGTTATTGTACGTCCTGATGTCATTGTTTTCACTGTATTATATTCCGACCTTATCAAAAACACATTTACCACTACCAAGCAATGCATCAAGATTGTTCCTTCTATCAATGAAATTTGCTAAATCTTTTTCTAGAGATAAGATCTTTTCTGCACTTTTCTCTTTCTCAATTTCTAAGGTGACGACTCTTTTTCTAACTGTCTCACTTTTCTAACTGTCTTACCTTTTCAGAATTATGTTTTAGTAATGTATTTTCCAACTTAGCCACTCTTTCTTCAAAAACTTCCTTTTCAGAGACCTTTTGTTTATAATCAACCTTAAAAAACATATTCTTGGTCACCAAATTCTCGTTTGCAGATTCTAATGATTTTATCTTACTCTTAAAGTGTATCATTGCTCTTGGATTTCTCAACTTCTTTGAAATACTTCACTGTCAATCTTTTATACTGATCATATAATTCATGATATGCATTTTTCAATTCATCAACTTCAATATCAGAGTCAGAATAATATACGTCATCATCTCCTGATTTAGCCATAAGACAAACATTGCTAACTTCTTCAAGCTCTTCTTCTTCAAAGCTTTCAAAATCGTCATCTGATCAAGCTACTTTTAGTGTCATTCCTCTTCTGTAGAAGGATCCTTTAAACTCGGTTTCATAGATTATCAAGTTTCCTTGTAACAAGTCTAGTGAAATAGTGTTTAGATCTTTTGCAGTTGCTAGAGTTATCACCTTAGGTCTCCATTCATTTGGTAGTGACCTTAGAATTTTCGTTACGAGCTCATCATTAGGATATATCTTTTCCAAGTTCTTTAAGGCCTTGATGATATTGTTGAACTGTCCGAAGAATTCACCTATGATTTTGCCCTGTTTCATGTCAATAGTTTCATATTGATGCATTAAAAAACTTATTCTATGTTTCTTTACCTCATTTGTTCCTTCAAAGGTGACTTGAAGTTTATCCCACATTTCTTTTGTTGTAGAGCAGTAAGATATCTTTTCATATTCTTCTGGAGACAACGCACATATCAGATGATGTTTTGCTTTAGCGTTTAGTTGTGCATTTCTTCTGTTAGCATTAGTCCATACTTCTACGTTATTGGTCGTGGAAAGTGTAGCTCCAAATCTGATGACTTGCTAGACTTCAATATCTACAGATTGAAGATATAAGGTCATTCTCTCTTTCCAATATAAGTAGTTGTTTCCATTGAAATAAAGAGTTTTTGAGATGAATTGTCCTTCAAAACTTCTCAAAATATTTGCCATGATCTATCACGTGCTGTAAAACAAAAAAAATGTAAAACATATCTCTGATATTAAATGATAAAGCAAACTTATGCAAGAGATAAAAGACAGGGGTCTATTAAAGTTCAAAATAGTAGGAGCCTGTTAGACAATAGAAGCCTATCAGATAATAGAAGCCTGTTAAACGATATATCCTGTCAAAATAATTTAAAACAGAAGATGCCTGTTAAAACTGAAAAGAACCTATGGCAAGTTGAAAACAGAAAGAACATCTTATAAAAGTGAAGAAACCTCTTGGTAAAATCAACACACACACACACAATATAGTGCAGAAATATAAAAGTTAAAGAGAGAGAGAGAGGAATGATGCAGTCGATTTATTATAGTTTGGCTTATAACCCAAGCCTAAGTCTAGTCCCTAAGTATCCAACTTAAGTATTTCACTAAAATTTCAAGTAGTAATTTGACGAGTCTCTTCAAGCTCACGAGTACATATTTTTCAAGATTCTCCAGCCTTTCAAACTAATAGTATTTAGCTAGCCTCTATAAGCTGTCAGCAAATGAAGTTTGCTCGATATGATCTTCAATAATTTCTCTTAAGAAGAATTTTCACTTTCTAAAGCACAAGAAATTTGATAATTATATCACTTTCAACAGTATTGATGTTGTTAATGTAATTCAAGAGTTTAATCTATTTTTGCAAAAGTAGTGACTCTTCCTTAAGTAGACATCTTCTTCAACTAGCTGTTGCTTGTCTTATAATTTAAATTGACTTTGAATTTTCAATATCATATTTGATAAAATCTTTTAATATCCAGATTTTATAACAAATGATCATATCACGAAGTTGATTGTGATTTGTAAGATCTTTTCAGATACTGTGGAATCATTTATAATAAATCAGATAAGTTTATAAGGAATATTTCTGCAAGAAAAGAATCATTTTTTATATAATTTTATTTCTTTTGGAGAATTAATTCGTTAGCAATAGAAGGAAGTAAATCCAATTGGAAGGTTATCATCAAAATCATTAAGCCTTGAGCTAACGTTATGTTTTCAAAGGTCTCTCCGAAACCAACCGAGCAAGGCGATTGATACCTGCGTTCTAAGCTAATCATATTTTATGTTTATTTGTCAATCAAGTCCTACATTTATTTGCTATTAATTTTGTAAAAAAGAAACTTTAGTAAGTTGTTTACTAATCTTGTACGAAGGAACTATGACTTGAAATTCAAACACGTACGGGAAAGAGAAATTAATGGAAGCAACGGTGTAGTACATGAAATCACAATATGAAGTAAACACTTTTTTTAATTTAAACGACAAATGACAGTAATAAGCACTCTTTTTTTAACAGCTAAGGAAATATAAACAAATACTCGAAAAGTTCCAGTTCTAATGGCTGGAAACTCTTTTTCCAGGTATAAATCCTTGCATTGCTTCATATGGATGTGTACTCTTTCGCTCGCTCGCCCCGCGGGAAAGGAAACGTAAACAAATACCCCGAGAATTCCAGTTATAATATATGAAAATTCTTTTCCGTATGGAGTAGCTTTAAATTTTTGGACCAGCTGTTCTATCCTGTGAGGTGCCTACAAATCAGTGAGGGGGTTAGTCACTAAATTCGTCAGTAGATACCCTGAGTCCATACCAAAAAGAAAAACTATTAATAGTTAATGAACTTGTTTAAATGTAACGTAATAAATACCCATAATAAAAAAATAACATCATTAAATGCATCCTCTCATTATTAAAATAGTAATTTTAAAAGAAATTGCCATCATAATTAAAAAATGGAATTTATTTCATTTCCTTTCTAGCACTTGAATTTTTTGTTTTTTGTTTTGATCACTATAAAGCATAAAAGGCTAAACTCAAATATGCTTTATAGTGATCTAATTAGGAAAGTTGTCTAATTCAAGTATTTAACAGTAAACTACAACTTTTAGTTCTACATTTAAGACTTGCATCATTTCTTCCGAGGTTGTAGTTTTATTGGTAGATTTATTTAATTTGCCTCGCTAAATCAATTAAATTGATTTTAACATCGAGGAAGTTATAGGTAGAGCTTATTTAGGCAGACCACAATTTCCCCAAAGAACGACCCAAGATAAAAGTTTACTCTATTAGTCATAGCCTAAAGGAGTAGGTTATTAAGTTGGACATTGGCGTGGAAACGTATACTTACAATTGAAGAGAAAAGGTTATGGAAATGCTAAGTAACACCGCTTCTTTTTTGTATTTCGTTACTCATTCTTTATCCATCTTTTCTTGCTAGCCAGGCAACCGTGTGGGTTTGAAACAGGGAGTTGATTTCTTAAAGTTTTAGGTCCTAAAAGATGTGAACTTTGGACTTTTTAAGAATGTCGTGCAATTTTGGATCAACCTCAAGTTGTAGTTTATATATATGCAAAATTTAGCCATTAAAGCTAAAATTCACATGTAATAATCTATTTACAACATGGCCTAGGATGCCTAGATTTCGGTTTTCATGTAGGGGAATTTGCTATATTCGATGTTACAAAGTTGAATCTTTATTACTGGGAACCCAAACTTCTATTCCATAATTAAATTAATTTGAATAGATGAATTTTAAGGTTCTAAAGTTGAATTTCTGCATTTTAATAAGTTAATAGATCGTGAAACTTTCTTTAACTAATGATACAAAACGAAGGATGTGATAAAATCACTAACTGGAATATCCTCGTACCGGAAAATCCGGAAACGCACTCCTAACTCCTAACATGACCGAGTGATAAATTACCCAGAAAACAGAAACTTCTGGAAGGTTTTTAATTTACATTTGATAAAAAGTGTAAATTTAATTATAATGTGTTTATTAAATTATAAAATAAATGTCTAATGTTTGTAAGATGTTGAATTTTAAGTAAATAAAAACTTGAACGAAATTAAATATATACTTTTGTTAATATTAATATGATATATATTTATTATTTTAATTTACAAAATAGGTTTGACAACACAAATATAATACAGTAATAATTATATTTTTAAAATTTAAATATTAACATAATTTGAAGGACGAATTCTAAACTAGAATTTTAATAAAAACATTGTTAGAGTAAAACTTGTGGTGCTCAGAATATGGGTAAACTGCTTCTTTATGTAGAATTCTTTATTAGAAGAATTTAGTTTCATTTTGATAATTGTGAAATTAAATTTATTTTCAAAAGGTGAGTCTAGTTGATAAGATAAACACAAATTAAAGAACTTCATACCCATTACAATCTAATTATTTTAAATAAAATATTTGAGTAAATGTATAATTTTCAATTTGATATATATATAAATTAAATTTTTTTTGATTTAGTCTCTAAAGGTACATACGATAAATAATCTAATCATTTTTTGGGAGATAATTAGGAAGTAATCAAAAAATATATATAAATAATGTTATCTAGATAATATATGTCATTAAAAAAAGACTACAGTTTCCTTTTGAGTAATTTGAAAATAGTCTGACCATTTCTTGAAATAAAATTATATTTCAAAAATTACCTTTTACTATAAGAAAATAAGGAATTAGTGACCCAAAATTAACAACAGAAAACAAACCATTATAAATTATCGACGGTTTTTATTTTTTAGTTGGAAAAATTGACAAGAAAATTTTCGTTTAATTAAGAATATTAAAAATATTAATTAAAACGAATAATTGTTCACTTAATTCTTTCGCTGCTAATACACATATAATATTCAAATAATTATACATTGAAAAGTATCTCATATTCCCAACAGTTCAACCCTTTCTCTCATCCATATCTACTATTTTTTGCATTAAAATTTGTTATTTTGTTGTTTAAATTTCCTATTCCGCTGCTGGGTTTTATACTTTTATACGTTAGCTCCTGTAGACCATACTCACTCAAGGTCCTTTCGGGTAGTCACTGATTCACTTATCATACTTCCCTCTTTTCTTTCATGATTATTCAGATTTTCTGTTACTATTATCCTATTTCAACCCTATTTTTTATCTCAAAATAACATCACTTTATGAATAAATATATATAAAATGACATTATTTTGCAACAAAAACAAAATTAGAACGGGGAAAATATTTCATGCCCAACTAGACTAGCTGTGTCCAAGTGTTGCTTCAGTTTTTTAACTTTTTGTTGCATCTCGCCTTCCATCAAGGCTTCACGTTTGGGAACTCATGCTTTTTTGCTCCATTGCTCACTTACAGAATACATAAGTTACTCCTTTCGCTTGCACATTATTGTTTTCTGTGTGGTTGATGACTGTGACATTGGCTTTTGTCTATAGACACCATCGATAACTCTTGGTGCTGATGTTGGGTTTGCCAGAATTGTAAGCATTTGGGAATTTTGGAGAAGTTTTGGGGCTAACGTTTAGAAGAATTTGGGATTTCTGTCTAGAGAATCCGGGTAAAAGCATAAGGGGCCAAGGGGATTTTAGAGAATTTGGATTCACAAATAAATAAGTGTTGAGTAAGAAAATGACGGGAGAGATCTGAAATCAAACCATAAAGGATTCAATTCAAGTAAAATCATAAATAATTAGAACAATTTTAGTGGTTTTAGTTTGGATGATCTTTTTATATTTTAAAATATTTCTAAAGGATATATCTAGCATCTACATCTATACTATTAATAATAGGGTTAGTAATTAACAATACTTGCAATAAATTAAAAAATTTAAAAATAATATTTTTAACAGTTCTTACTAATATATGAAAAAATTTAAATAAAGTTGTAAATTTTAAATTTAATTTATCTTATTTAAATAAACATTGTATACGCTAATCATTTCTTTTATTTGTATGTTTATTAAAATAATTATTTTTGCATCCTTATCTCTAGAATGTTACCTTTATTTGAAAATTTACATGTATTATAACTAAAATCATATTAAATAACTGATTGTGATCAAGTATATACATGTCATCTAATATCTTAAAAATAGAAGAGAGCTTAAACTATAAAAGGTAATTTGAGAACCGTTAAATTACAATGTATAAAATCCTTAAAACTTAGTCGTTTTAATTCTTTTGTTAGCTTACTTCACTGACATATTAGAAAAACAAATTTTGGTAATTTTTTAAAACTGAAAAAAGTAAACACAAATTTCTAAGAATGATAATAAGTTAATAAGATATTAAATTATTAAGAGGTTTCATGTATTTAACCTTTAAATTAATTAAGACAATACAAAAGTTTAACTTATGTTGTATAAAAATATAGTTACACTTCATTTAAATTTGAATTTATTTATGTTTTCTGTACATACTTAATTAGATATGTTAGATAAAGAATAAACTATTGAAGATAATTAATTTTTTGAAAAAGTTGAGACAAATTATAATTTGAATAAATTAACTCCATTAGTGTTAATTGTGTAAGTCTAAACCGAATTAGTTGATGATTTGACAGACTGCAAAATCTCATATGATAGGTGTGACATCTAACGTCAATAATGATAAGATAAATGTGAAATCTAAGTTATGTTGTAGTAAGACGTGTGACGGATATTTAACTTATGAAAAATAGTAAATAATGTGTGATTAGATTTTAATGACATAAGTGCATGCTTGGAGGTAGACAACAAATAACTTGTCATTTTAAAGTATGTAAGACTACGTCGTTTAGGTTTAGGGCATATACAACATCGTTGTTTAGGTTATCTTTTCCTTTTAGATAATAATAACAGCCAGAACTCGACAACAATGTTTTGGCAGGTCTAAAAAAAATAATTTTGAGAGAAAATGTTCTTAATTTTATTTTTTGTTAAACTCTATATAAGGAGATATTTATACTAGTTAGAGTTATAATAAAATAAAAAAAAATCTAACAAAATACTAATCATCCCTAATGTTAGTCAATCTCCTACACTTTAACTATCAATCTCCTCCAAGTTGTAGCTACTTGATTCCGTTCCATAAGCATGAAAACAAATTCCACTTATACTTTGCATCAAAAGAGAAAACCACCAAATTGCTTTTCACGTAAAGAAAAGACCAGAAAGGTAAGTGCAGGAGAATCCATTGCCGTGTAGCTTCTCAACTGATGAGAAATGATGAATACTGTAACCGGCTTTAGAGTTGGAATACTTAAGTGCCATCAAAAGCGTCCAGCAAAAGCAATATGCTTTGTAATAAAGAATACATCTTTTTATGCCATTGAGAAAATGGATTAATGGGGTTTTCATCTTCTATAATCGTGAGACAAAACAGTAAGATCCTTGCTGATTATCAGGGGAATACAACGAAAAAGTAACGGCGGATATCTTTTGGGAATTCCTATCGGACACCGAATGACACAAATCTTACTCTGCTTTTACTTTTGCTGCAATTTTGTCTAACTCACTTTAATTGGCAAAATCTTTACTAAGGAGCATCACAAACGACTAACGGGAGTGCATCATGCTTTTCTTCCTACCGTCGCTTCCTATATGAAACACGTTTTTATCATTTATGAGGATGCGTTAAGTGATACGCATTCTTAAACACATTCCTTACTTTTGAACTATAAGGAGGCTAAATTTTTTTAACCTACAAATTTAGAAATCCTTATTAGTACATTCAGTTTATAAAAAAAAAGTTAATGGAAGTTGTCCATAACATCGTTCATGGAACAAACGTTAGATATAGTAAAAGAAAGAGAACAAGACAATCAAACCCTTAATTATAGAAGGAAAAAGTGAAGATTTCCATATAAGATTTTATTGAGTTTTTGGTGTAGTGGGAGCCCAAATGGCTAAACAATGAGTAACTACGAGAATCATCATTTATTAAAAAAAAAAAAAAACTACGAGAATCATCAGGATATTGGTCAGTCTGCTTTCAAGATGACAGTCGCCCGTATATTTGCATGTCGTTTTCAGTCGACCCACTTAGAGGCCTAGGTCGTCAGCCTAGTTGGTCTTGGAGTCAAAAATCTTGTCTTTGGAAACCGAGTACTTTTCCTTTATTATTTTTATTAAACACAGTAAATAAGACTCGTTTATAGTCTTAAAGTAAAACAAATAAACTTAATTGAAACACAAAATCAATCAAATATCTGAGTTAGACTGACCAGGTAAACCAGATAAGTTGATAGGAATGGGGTAAAAAAGAAAAATTCAACCCGTGTTGTTATTTCTTTCTAACCAAGTGCGAAAGTTTATCAAGTTAAAGTTAACCTGGAGGATATTACCGGGGTTAGTTTCCTTAAAAGCTCTTGTAATTTGTTTTGTTTTCTTTCCTTGTAATAAAAAAAAAGTTGACCTAATTAATCAGAGGCCGAGCTGAGTCAAAATCATTGAAATCTTTTTATTGCGTTTATTAGAAGATATTTTTGAAATATTTTACGTTAATAATTATAAATCTTCTTGATTTGTAATAGTTTCTTATTTTTCTTTCATTGATCTATTTTTATTTAATTATAGGATATTATGTATAAGTAAGAGTTTATTCGTATATAATAACACAAAATGTATAATATATAATTTATTTTATTTAAATTGATAAAAAGAACTTTGATTCCCTTTATGTTAACTATTATTTTCAGATGTTTGTGGTTATCCACTACTATTACTCATTACTTTTTCTTATATGGAAATCTCAAAATAACGTTAATTATTTATCTAATTATATCATCATATTCCACGTCCACTAATTGATAAAATGAAATAAAGCATGTTGCCATAAACAACCACATATGCCCTCACACACCATCGAAAAATTTTGCCAGACACTTCATATGTTCTACTAGATCCTCGAGTCTTAATAGCATAATCTTAAGGACATTAGTGAGTCTTATACAATGTTTCACACTTGAGATGACATAATAAGGCAAAAACTTGAGAGTAGGCATGAAAAATGTTTAGTTTTAATAGAAGCTTGAAAGTAAGTCAGCTTTAGCATGAACTGATGCACATTATCGAGAATTTTCGACGAAATGCTAGATTCGAATGTGAGACCAAAATATGAGCTCGAGATGGATCCTAGATCAAAGGTTTCTTGGATCATATATATGAGAGAGATATGTGAGAGCCCTAAGAACTTAGTGTGTAACCAAATGAATGGACCATGGCTAAGAAACTTGGCATACGTAAGCATTAGACCAAATCAGTGTGCTATAAAAGGCTTTGAGGATAAATGACTCATTATCAATGGATAGAGATTAAGGAGAGATCTTGATGATGTGTTGGAAAAGATCACAGTAGACATAAATTAGTTTAAAAGATAAAAATCATATAGGATGATGATCTGAAGATAGTAGAGATCTTTATAGATATGGATGTATCTTTCCTAGTTAAATGTAATCTCTTATCTTATTAGTAGTGATGTAGCTAAATACTATCAAATAGAATCTTATTTGGAAGAGGGTGTCATCCAATTAGTTAGTACGATTTAATCTGATAAGGATAGAGGTGATTTAGTTAGTTCAGTTCAATTAGGATTCTAAATTGTAAAGCTAAAGATGCCTATAAATAGCTTATTTAAGCCTTGCCTCTAGAAGAGGGACAGAGGGGAGGGGAATATATTGAGAGAGAACATTTCTTTGTATACTTTTAAGGAAGTAATAAAAGTTGGCTTTTATCGTAGCTCTTATGTGTTTATTGTTTCCTATAGTTATTTAATACTTTCTTAATATTCTTACCCAAGTGTGAGAGTTAAACGTTGTAAGGTTATGAGATGTTTGAGATTAAGTTTTTGTTGGTCAACAATCACATAAGAAGGTTGAGTCTTGCTTAAGCGGACCTAAGTGAGATTGTTATGTAAAGGAGAAGGCACAACTTCAGTATAAGTTTAGTGTCTAGGAATTTTTTTTGTAGCAATTGGTATCAGTGCCAAAAATATCAATAAGGCGGAAGGCAACAATTTGATAGAAAGTGTCAACAAAGTGGGGGCACTTATAAGGCCAATTTTTCAAGGAGAGGAAGAGATCATTTCTTACTCATCTCAGTTCAAGATTTTGGAGGCGCAGATCCAATAGTTGCAACATCAAATAGTAGACTTGATGAAGGCATAAAAGGATTCTAAATTAGAGATCACAATCCTAAGGCATGTTATTGCAATGCAACATGTTGGGCATGTTGAAAAATACTTTGTTGAAGGTGTAAGAGCCCTAAATTTTCGATGGTAAATGTAGTTCCAATGAGCTTAAAATTTTCTTATGAAACATGGAGCAATACTTTGCAACAATAGAGGTATCTAATTCAGAGAAGGTGTCAATCACATTTATGTATATATTGGAGGACGTAAAGCTGTGGTGAAGAACAAGAACCCTTAATGACATTAGTGTGGGTAGACCTTCCATTGACACTTGGGAGAAGATGAAAAAGTAGCAAACGGACTAGTTCCTTCCCAATAACAATTCATAGCTTACGAGGGAAGCTTTAAAGCATTTGAAGTAAGACCGCTTAGTGCGGAAGTATGTGAAAAAATTTACAATTTTGATATTTGAAATGTAGAACATGTTTAAGGAAGACAAGTTGTTTAACTTCATAAGTGCCTTACAAGGTTGGACACAAATGGAGCTTCAGAAGCAAAATATGAAAGACCTCCTAAACGTAATGTGGTTGCAGATGCCTTGGTGGATCTCCAGCTGCCACCATCAATTCAAACTAGTAATAAGGGCAAGAAGAATAGTGAGATATAGTATGGTTCAGAGAAAGGCAAGGAGAAGGTATATGAATCTTCTCAATACAAGTCCAAGAAATAAACAAAATGAGATACTACTTGCTTCATTTGTAAAAGGTTAAAATTTGCTTGTGAATGCCCAAAATGAAAGGTAGGTGAAGAGCAAATAAATTCCATGTTCCTAAAGGATCAAGGAGAAAGAGAGGATGACTTGACAAAAAAAGCCTAGCTTAATAATTATGTTTTGTTGGACGTAATGGGCTTTATAAAGGAGTGTTTGAACAAAAGAAAAGACAAACCTGACGGAGAGGGAAAATGGTACATTGGAGATGTGACAATAACTAAGGGGTCTTCGAGGAAACCGTATTCAAAGGAGTACTAGTTGACCTTTTACGTGAGAAGTCAATATTTAATGTCGCAAGTGCATGGTGTGGCTGTAGCTAGTACCGACAAATACGGGTCAATCCCACGGGGACGATGAGTACTAGGAATTATTGTTATCCTATTATGTAGCCTACGAAGTGATTGTGGGTTTTGAATCAAAGAAACAAAAATTTTAAAATAAAATAAAAAGCAACACGATTAAAGTAGAAAGTTGGAGAATCACTAAATTAATTAACAATATCAATTAATTAGTATCTAAGCCTCCAATGCTCCTAAAACCTTAACCGATTAATCTTTTGTAATACAATTATGTTGTTGATTGATTGGACCATGGAGATTCCTAAGGTATGCTAATAGCTAACCTGTAAACGATCTAGAAGGGGGGGTTGAATAGATCTAAAAGCTTTTCGTATAATTTTACAATAAAATCAGAAGTTAATTCACATCAAAACCAATTTAATCAAAATCAAATGCAAAGAGTAAGGAAGAAGAGCAAACACTATTTTTATAGAGGTTCGGTGCTAAGACCTACGTTCTCTACCTAAGCTCCCACTTAAGATTTTGCAAACCACTTTACTACACACTTTTTAGTTTAGTGTGAACTCTTACAATACCACTTGATTTCCGGCTCAAG
>JAOTAX010000198.1:44907318-44927971 GCA_025629825.1 Erythroxylum guanchezii
GCAATAGATTTCTTAACCAATTCTATATATTTTATTATTATCAAAACATAAAGGAATTTAATTTGTCAACCACCATTGATCCAACATAACCTTGAGTCAATTAACAACTAATCCTACGGTTTTTAACCGAATTACTCAAGTTAAATTTTATAGGATCGTGTTACCATTTTATAAATCCCTCTATTAGGTTTGACCCTAATCTGTAAGATTTATGTTATCCTATCTCTATGATTTTTAATAACCTCTTTCCAATTATTATAGATCTATTCAAACCTAGGATTTCTCAATTGCTAAGTATAAAATTAGATTAAAGTCTAATAAATCAGATTAATGGACAATAATAAAACAAATGATTGGATCGCTATATTCAAACAACACAATTGCATTAAAAAAAATGTTTTAGCATTTAGCCTAAATATTAATAGAAAATTTAGCTATACATCGACAAACATAAAATCATATGCATATATACAGAAAACAATGGAATGATAATTCTAAATCTCCCTAATTATTCTCTATCGAATATTATGATAATATAGACGTCCAATCTTGCATTTTGATGGATCTGTAGATAAAAACTTTGCGTCTCCCACTACTTAAGCTCCAAATTGCCTCTGGTATTACCTCTGTACTCTTTAAAACGATGCTCTGCCTCCTTTCCTAATTGCCTTCGAAATGTTGCTTTTATATGAAATTCTAGGTTTTCAATTGATGAACGATTTTCTGTACGACCTTGTATAACTGGAATTTACTGGATATCACAAAAGTGCACAGCCACGGGAAAGTGCATAGTCACAATGCACGGCCATACATTTCTTCAGAATTGTCAATTCTTCATTTTACCCCTTATTATCATCCGAATTCCTCTCCTTCAAATCCATAGAGGCAATTATCACTTGTAAATAAACTTGAAGCATATTAAGTACCAAATATACAATAAAAGTATAAAATATCAAGCAAAATACATCAAATACGGGGGTAAAAGTATAGTCAATTATGCATGTATCAAGTACCCATTAATTATTTCAACGAGGGCATCAAATTCTTCTGATGGAGGTGACTTGTTAGACTCATGAGTCTTAATAATGGAATCATGTAGGCATTAGTAAGTCTCAGATAATATTTGGCATTTGGGATGATGGAACAAGGCAAAGACTTACAAGTAAGCAAGAAAAATGGGCATTTTCAATAGAAGTTTGAGAATAAGAGAGTGTTGACATGCATTAGTGCACATTGGCAAAAATCTTCGACGAAATGCAAGATTTGAATGTGAGACCAAAAGATGAGCTTGAGATGGACCTTGAGTTGAGCATTAGTTAGATCACATGTATGAGGGAGATATGTGAGAGCTTTAAGGACTTAATGTATGCTCAAATGAACGAACCATAGCTAATGGAATTGACATAGGTAAGCATTGGACTAGACTAATGTGCTGTGAAAGGCTTTAGGCTTGAATGACTCATCATTAATAGATAGAGATCAAGGAGAGATCTCAAATGATATGGTGGATAAGATCACAGTAGATATATATATCAGCTTTAAAAGATAAAGACCATGTGGGATAATCATCTGTCTTTATGGATATGGATGTATCTTTCCTAATTAAATGCAATCTCTTATCTTGTTAATTATGATGTAGCTAAATCTTATAAGATAAAGTCTTATTTGGATGGAGGTGCCATCCAATTAGTTAGTGTGATGTGATCAAATAAATATAAAAGGGGATTTAGTTAGTTCAGTTCAAATAAGATTTTAATCTCCACTTAACATTTGACATATGTTTCCATTTATTAGTAGCCAAATGTCCTCTAATGTCTTTATCTTAGTGTGCCACATCAACTTAAATGGTTCATCTATCTGGTCTCATTTAACTTATTAGTTTATAATACAAATCACTTTAGTTTAGACAATTTATATTAATTCCCTATGGTTTTTCGTGTCAAATCTAAATATGTCATTCATTAATGCAATTTTCAAATTTAACTATTAGTTTTTCCCATGCTCATCATGGTTTTCTTAGTTTTCTTATTTGATGCCAATCATAAATTCTATTGAACTTATTTTTATACCAATTAATGTTTTTAATGATGAATCGAATTATGATTTATGGATTCAAGAAATGCGTAGTTTCTTAAAAGGAAGAATTTTATGGCTTATTATAAATAATGAGATTTTAGAACCTGTGAAAAAGGATAATAAAGTCGAAGAGTTCATTGATTGATTCGAGAAAAAAATGCCATAAGAACTATTTGTTCTTGACTTAGTTCCTTAACACTTGTGTTAATGTTATCAAATTGGATTTTCTCTAGTTTGAAGCTATAAAAGAGGTATGGATTTTTTTTTAGAATATCAACATTTGATCTTTAATGATATTTATAAATTTCAATTACATTGTCAACTTCATCATAAGTAATTTTACAAATCTAAACTACAAGTTTCATATGATCAATTAGCTAATTATGATCTAACATGTTCTAATACTAAATTTGCTAAAGGCTATACTGATCTTTGTGAACGAAAATGTGTATTGCATCTACTTACGACCTTTAGAGATGAGTTTGATTTCATTTGAAATTTCTTACTTCACAATGTGTATTGCATCTACTTACGACCTTTAGAGATGAGTTTGATTTCATTTGAAATTTCTTACTTCATTCTTCCCCTACTTAAACTTAATACTATAATCAACAAATTAATTTCTAAAAAAACTCACCTAAATACTATTCCAATTGAATAAACATCATCTTGTACTAATGTAGTTCTTGTTATATATGTATCCTCTAAAGTTGTTCATGATGATAATACATTATCTATTTCTACTCAGAATTCATCTCTATCATCTATAAATAATTTTACTAATTGCTGCAAAAATTATGGTCATGTTATTACTAATTATTGATGATTATAACATAAGAAAACTTATGGGTAACATAGCAAATCTTATTCTTCTGATATCTTTGCTATTGCTACTATTTCCAAGGAGTCTTCTAACATCACTTATTTTAAGTTTTTTTAATGAAAGACATTAATGATCTTCTCTAATAATTGTAATAAGATCCTAGTAAATCTACCTCACAACCTCTATTTATCACATCAAGTAACTCTTCCTACTATTTTTTTTTACTCTCCTTATTGTAATCATAGGACTTCTGATTCTTCAACCTTCACATTTAAGAGATAGCCCATTATTGCATCTATTGTTCATATTGCAAATAATTCAATCATATATGTTCAAAATAAAATAAAAATTCAGATATAAAATTTATCAGTTTTATGATTTTTTATGTCCCCCAAGTTACCTTAAGTCTTTTATCTATTAGACAATTATGTAAAATTAATGTTAACATATGATGTAAATAAAATATAAGTGAAAACATTCTGACAAGTACACTAATCACAATAAATAATAAATTGGATTCCTTAAAAGGGAATTAAATATGGATTCCATAAGGACAAGTAAACCACTAACTTAGACTTTTACACTTTATCTATATGGTCGAATAAAAGAGTGAACTAAGAAGCTAAAGTAAATTAATATCAGAAAAAGTAAAGAATATAGTAGTTTGATTAAATAATTAAATCCTTAATTAGTGAATTCAATTAATTATAAAAGATGATGAACCACCTTCTAAACCTAAACTGTAATAGTCACATTCACTTAAATTATCGTGAAAATAAGATTGATATGAAATCTATCTAATTTTTTTAGCTCACGCAAGAAATATAAAAAATAAATAGTATGATATCTACCAATTCATATTTTCTCCAAAAAGAATAGCTAATTGTCAAATTAATTACTAAAATTCAGATTTTAATGTAAGATCATTATAAGCAAATAGTAACAAGATTAAAATTCAAGTTAAGCACATAACTATATCATCAAGGATTCGCCCAATACCAATTAACAAGATATTTAAATACTCATATGATATTTCAAATAAAAAATAATAAACTCAATCTAAAACATTCTATTACTAAGATTAAATAAGATTATTTAAGATATGGTTGAAACAAATAAGGTTCAAGAACTAGAAATCAATCAATTAAAAAAAATAACTAAAGTTCTTTAAAATAAGATTTTATTATGAATAGGAAGCTGAAAATATGAAAATAGTTACTATTTTTGTCTAAAAACAATTGAAAATTGGCAAGGGGATGTATGGGTTACATGCATTAGTCAGTCATTATGCAACATCGATCCTTTTTTTAGAAAGTATAAGCATATTTTGATATTGGAATATGATAAAATTTTGATCAAATGAATGATATTTTTGACAGCTTTCTAATAGTATGTGCATGTTAAAATTAGAGCACAATAGGTATTATTTCTATATTTGGAAATATGATATGTTGCAACTCTTATTAGATGTCTCTTCTAATTTAACACTTTTTGTCTTTTACTCTTATAATGTGGCCTCCTTTCCCAACCAACTTAATATTCTATTTAGAGATATACTAGCTAATATAGGCTCCCTCATGCATTCCTTTTCTTTAAGCTTATAAGTGGCAAATTTTCTCTTTTCTTTTTGAAACTTCTGTGCAACTAAGTTTTACAAAATAAGTGATAATAAAAAAAAATCAAATGATGGAGGAATAATTATAAAATGAATAAATATGAGATATGAATTATACTTAAAATAATATATAAACACAAATTATAGTGATCGGTGTACATTTTTTTATGTTATAGTTGTTTCATATATGATTAACAAACGAAGGAGAACATTAGGATCGAGTGTAAAGTTAGTTGTTTGTTTAAGCTTAACTTTCTTTGTCTTTCTTTGAACAACATTGTTACTTATGTTCCTTCTCACATTTGTCATACTTATTTGGGTCATACTTCAAATTCTCAATTGGAATCTTTAAATTCTGAAGGTTGTTTGGGTCATGTCACAATAAAAATTGCTAATTATATTTTATATAAGCTTTCAAAACATCACATTTTCTTTTTCTAATAGCATTTATACTTCTTTGACTTTTTTTGACTTTAACTCATATTATATTTGAGAAAATTTTCCTTATATTTCTACAGGCAGTTGACATTATTATGTTATTTTTGTTGGTAATTATTTTAGATTTATGTAGTTTTATCCAATGATTAAAAAATCAAATCAGTTTGATTGGTTCAATTTTAAAAACCTTGAATTTAGCAGCCTTTTGGTTTAGTTTTTAACTTTTCGGTTTGAATTACTTTAATAATCCTTATTGTTAAAAAATAATCAATTTATTAATTAATCTTCTTGCCTTCATAAACTAATTAGGCGTTATACTAATTAATTTTTATTTAGTAGTCTCTTTTTTCAATTAAACTTCATATTCTTTAATTTTATTTAATGTTTAACCAATTTTGTGACGATCTAATATTGATTGAATTTTTTAAACTTTATACCTCTTATCTTACTAGTTTAACTTTTGGTCCGATTTTTAAAACATTGGTTTTATCTCATGTGAAGCAAGTTTGAGTTGCCTTCCATATACTTATGATTCGTAAATATGATTGCTACTCATTTTTTAAAAATCAAAATATCACACTAATGATGTCTTAGAATACAAAGAAACAACTCTCGTCTAATTCTTATCCCAAAATAGGACAATTGTTCAAAGATTTTGTTTTGGATGGTTACTAAAAAAGGAGTATGTATAAAGAAAATACAAACACATCTTATATATATTTAGATTTTTTTTCCTCCTCATTTTGTCATGGAACTTTTTAGGGAGAAGTTGCTTTTATTATTGGCTATAAAATCTATCACACTCCTTCTCCAGTCATTTGTAATATTATTCCCCACAAGCATTTGCATAACTATGCTTTAAAATATCATATACTTAAAGTTTTGGGAGTACTTACTTCGTTTCTTTTCTAATCTGATGATTATACTAAATCAGAACCAAGAGCACAACTTTATTGCTTTCTAGGATATGATATTATATGTAAGGGTTACTGTTGTTGGGGTCCTCTTTTTAAATATTTTTAGATTTCTCCTCTTGTTATTTTTTAACATAAAATGTTCTCAACTATATATTCCTTCCAAATTGACAAACCTACTACATTTCTTCTCTTTAACCCCTATATTCTTCTTTTTGCTAATGAAAATTTGCCAATGACATCTCTTGTAATGTGGACCAACCTTTTACCTCTTCTAAAGAATCACTTTTAACTATGAAAAGTACCAAAACTCCACTTTTAATTTATCTTGTTATATCTACTTCACTTTCTCATTCATTTTCGTCAGTTTATTTGCGTAGGTCAATCCTATATTCTTTTTCATGATTTTATTGATTTTACCATTACACCTTATGAGTCTCACACATACCACAAGGCTATTTATGGTCTTTTATGGTAGAAAACATTGAAAAAAGTGCTTTAAGCACTCCCTGATCAATATATATGGGATATGGTTAACTTACCTTATAACAAATTAGTGATTAGTTGTAAATATGTCTACAAAATCAATAATTGTGCAAATAATTTTAAACAATGTAAATCCCAAATTATAACAAATGTCTTTACATAGGAACAAGGCATTGACAACAAAAAGATTTTGGCTTCAATAACTTGCTTTACTTTTATTCAATTTTATTGTCATTATTGCTACAAAGTAAAGAAAATTATTTCAAACGGATGTTAAGAACACATTTTTTAATAGAAATTTATCTTAAGAGTTGTACATACAACTGTCTCCTGATCATACATACTCATTTGATAAGTTTTGTTAGTTATAAAAGGTTTTGTATGGTTTTAAATAAGCACCACGCTTGATTTGCTAAGTTTGGTGACATTGTTTCTCAACTTGGTTTCAAATATAGTCTTTGTGATTATGCATTATTTCTTTATAAGATTGCCTAAGGATACACACTACTTTTTCTTTTGTATCGAAGCCATGATTATTATTGATGATGATTTTCAAGGCATTATTGATCTTAAAATCTTTCTTCATGAACTCTTTAATTTCTTCTGTGGTTTTAAAGTCTCATGTGACTAGTGTGGATATTGCTTGACTCAAGTTAAGTATGTTATCAAGCTTGTTTCTTGTTCAAGGGTCATATCTTCTAAAATTGTATTCACTCATATGGAGTATAATATTCATTATTCTACTAGTGTTGATGCTCTTTTTAGTGATATAAGTCTCTACAGATAATTAATTAGTAGTCTTATTCATTTTATAATCACTTGACTTGACAATGCCTATGAAATCCACATTGTTCGTCCATTTATGTTTGTTCCACGTACCACTCATTATGTTGCTTTCAAACTAATAATTCATTATCTCACAGGGATGTTATTTCATGGCCTTCATTTTTCTCAACAATGTTCTATTGTTCAAAAAATTTATTCTAATATTAATTAGGTTGGTGATCATAAATATCGACACTTTATCACTGATTTCCACTTTTTGTTTCTTAGAGATTCGTTAATCTCTTAAAAAAGTAAGAAGAAAATAATCAAATCTTGCTCTAGTACTAAAGTTAAATATCGAGCCATGACTGATACTATCTTTGAACTTATTTGGTTATGTTAGTTACTCTAAGATACAAGCATTATACACTTATGAGCTACTATATCTTCCATTGTAATAATTGTGGTACTATAAAAATTGCTCATAATAATGTTTTGTATCGTTATACTAAACATATTGAGAATAATTATCACTTTATAAGATATCATATTATTTAAGGTATATTATGACTTATCTTTGTTTCTTTTGAAGATCAGCTTGTTAATATTTTCATAAAACTCGCTTATTAAGTTAATTTCGTAATTCCATCTCTAAATTTCAACTTGCTAATTTTCATCGATTTTAATTTTAGAGGAATGTGTTGAAGATATTTTACAATAATATTAATAAATCTTCTTAATTTATAACAACCCATTACATTTTTCTCATTAATCTACCTTTTTGGATTGAGTATAAGACATCATATGTAAACTAGAGTTCATTTTTATACATTAAGCACACAATCATAATGTTATCTGTTTTTTTAAAATGTGTCAAAATATATTGAAAAAGCTCTTAAATTTTCTTTATCTATAATTGTAGAAACATTACTAGAAAAGTTAAATATAAAGGTACAATAAAAAGGATGAATTCACATCATTGACAAACAATTAAGTTGCATCATAAAATTCAATTATATTATCTCACGTCATAAAATGTAATTATACCATCTCTCATATATTAGAAACAGCTTCTCACAAAAAGTTACATAATTTCTATAAATATAAAGCTTCATTGAGAGTGAAAAAATGACGCAACAGGTAGGGTCAAACGCTGATTCCGCCGACATTGCGTTGGAAAAACGACAACGTCCACTAGACCCACCGGATAAAAAAATAGAGACTGCAGAGGTTTTCTCTATTCACCGCTAAGAGTTTCCCGATGGTCTATGGGGTAACAGCAGATTAACTCCTCATGTTAAGGACATGGATATTATGCACTTGCCCAATCTGTGCGATGATGAATCTATGAGACTTAAATGTAGAGATGAGCATGACCTATTGCCCTGTTACTCTTTCAAGTGTGAGTTTCGGGACGAGCTAGAGAAATCCTAGAAGGGGTCAGTGATCGTCAAGGTTTTGGGTAAGTTGGTGGGGTTTTATTTTCTGTCATCGAAACTCAATCAATTTTGGAAACCCAAAGGTAAAATTGAAATAGCTGATTTGGAAAACGATTTCTACATGATTAAATTTGCAAAGGACGAGGATAGACATTTTGTTTTGAGCAAAGGTCCCTAGATCATCCAAGACCATTATCTCATGGTGCGAGAATGGTGTCCTAAATTCCATCCTTCGACTGCTCGTTTTGATACAGCCCTTGTTTGGATCAGGATCCCAAAACTCCCCATGGAATACTACAATGCAACTGTGCTCGCAACTTTAGCGAGGTTTATAGGGCAACCAAAAAAACTAGATGGGAATACTTTTCATGCTAACAGAGGAAAATTTGCACGTATTTATGTTGAAGTTGATCTTCGTAAACCATTAGTGCCGATGATTGAAATTGAGGAAGTAAAATATCGAGTAGTATACGAAGTTCTGCACAAGATATGTTTCCGTTGTGGGATATACGGGCATGTCTCTGAAACACGCTCCACTAGAAATTCAAGTGATGGGACTGGAGATTTTGTGGTTACGAAGAGTCCACCAGTTGAAACTTCTAATCAGGAGGAGAGCTGGCCTATTCATGGGGAATGGATGGTTGTCACAAGGAAAAACAGATGGCCAAGGACATTTACTCAGAATGTGAGTTTGGGTACTAATGGAAACAGATTCCACGGACTTGCCACTGTGGAGGAGGAAGTACATGAGCTAGGAATGGGGAGTCAACTGGAAAGGAGAAGGAATGGTTCTCAACCAACTTTCTTTATTGGCCAAGGTAACAAAGGAAACCTTCAAAGACGTGGGTACAAGAAACATGGGTACAAGAAACATATGAGCGTTACCTCGCGCATGGATAACAAAACAAGGTCGAAGACCAATACATATTCAATTTTCACTTTTATGGATAAGAATGGTGATCATAGCCATGGGAAGGCTCAAGAGGATTACGGTGAAAACCCCACAGAAACTAATGTTCTGCCTTCTCTTCTTGGAACTACATATACTCCTGTCCCAGCACGAGACAATACTAGTAAGGGTCAAGCTAGTCATATGGGTGGTGTGTTCCATACTACTAGGCCCCCAAATCTTGCTGGCGTTACAGAGGGGCTGTTGGAATCCAATAATTTTAATAATCAATTGCGCGATGACGATCTTGCTCTGGACATTGAGGATAACTCTATGGAAGCTAGTGTTTTAGCTGAGCATACCCATATGGTCATAGCTAATTAATTGTTCTCTGCTCCTATTTTTTCCCCATCCATTAATGATTAATTTTAATATCTTAATGTGGAATATTAGGGGTGCTGGTAATAGAGTTGCGCGACATCATGCGCGAGAATTCATAAAAGCTAATAGAGCGGATATGGTTATTTTAGTTGAGACTAAAGTTTCTTTCACTAGTTAAAAGCAACATTGGCATAAAATGGGGTTTGATGGCTTTGCTATTCGGGATCCGAACAATCGCTCTGGAGGTATTTGGGTCTTCTAGAAATCTAGTTGTTGCAGCTTTACACATGTCACATTATCTTCTCAAATGGTCTCTGGACATGTTGTTATGGTTGATGGGAATTCCTGGATCTTGTCAACAGTCTATGCCAGCACTACTCCGAGTCTCCGAGACCAAATGTGGGATGATTTGCAGGAACAGTTTGTGGGTAGAAACCTTTCTTAGCTAGTCATTGGTGATTTCAATGATGTTCTTAGTATGGAAGAGAAATAGGGTGGTTGTTTTTATGCGAATAGAGCTGCCAAATTTAGTGAACATCTTTAAGGATGTCACCTAGTTGATCTTGGCTTTGTGGGTCAAAAGTTTACTTGGGTTCGACGTTCTTTCCCTCGCATTGTTGAGCGCCTTGATTGCACAGTTGCTACAGTAGAATGGAGAATCTTGTTCCCTGAAGCTGTAATCTCCCATCTCCCTCAGATCTACTCTGACCATAATCATATTCTTGCTCAGTTGGGTGGTCTTGAGGACATTGGACGAACGAGAGGATTGTGGCCGTTTAGATTTGAATCAACCTAGCTGACGGATCATCGTTTTCATCAGCTGATTAAGAATACTTGGGACCCGAATATTCCTCCACACGAAGCTCTCGGGAGGACTGAGAAAGTTTGCATTAACTTTAATAAAAATATTTTTGGAAATATTTTTCACCGTAAACAGCAACTTAAAGCCGGGCTGGATAGTGTCCGACAAAGACTTCAACATTCTGATTATTCTAATTTGTGAGAACTTGAGAAGAGGCTTTCTTTCGAATATAACCAAGTTCTTGCCCAAGAAGAAGTTCTTTGGTTTCAAAAAAGTAGAGAACAAAATCTCCTATTTGGTGACAAAAATACCAGGTTTTTTCATGCCACAACTGTGGTTCGCCGGAAAAGGAATAAAATTGAGAAGTTAAAATTGACTGGTTCTGAGGATTGGAGTGCTGACCCTGGAGCTATTAAAAATGAGGTTTTTTCTTATTTCAAAGACTTATTTGCCAACTTTGAAGGGACTGGCGAGAGTAGAATCAGTCATAATCACTTAATTTTGAGTACGGAAGCCACCAAACCAGTACAACCTGAGGAGGTTTGGAAAGCCCTTAGCTCAATA
Organism: Erythroxylum guanchezii; assembly: GCA_025629825.1. Classification (NCBI taxonomy): domain Eukaryota; kingdom Viridiplantae; phylum Streptophyta; class Magnoliopsida; order Malpighiales; family Erythroxylaceae; genus Erythroxylum; species Erythroxylum guanchezii. The sequence continues at coordinate 44,918,511 of JAOTAX010000198.1, forward strand.
GGAAGTTATAAATCTTCAGGTCCTCGTGGCTTTCAACCTATATTCTTCAAACAATTTTGGGATACGGTGGGAGGTTCAATCGTTTCCATGATTCAAAAAGCTTTTCTCACTGGTGAAATTGATGGTATTTTAGCTGACACACTGATTGCTTTAATCCCTAAAGAGGTTTCACCAGATTCTGTTAAGAAGTTCCGGCCTATCTGTCTGTGTAATGTTACTTATAAATTGGTGACAAAGACCATTGTTAATAGGCTAAGACCATTTTTAAATGCTATTGTCCACCTTTTTCAGAGCAGTTTCATTCCAGGTAGAAGTACTATTGATAGCATTTTGATGGCCAAGGGAATGATGTTTTGTATGAGGCGGTCTAAGAGCAGGGCTAGATCAATGCTGATTAAAATCGATCTTGAAAAGGCCTATGATCCGATTAACTGTAATTTTTTAGACGGTACGTTAGTTGATTTTGGCTTCCCAACTACAGTTGTTTCACTTATTATGAATTGCATTAGGAAGACTTCACTCTCTATTATTTGGAATGGTGAGCACCTCCCCAGTTTTTGCCCAGAGAGAGGACTTCGACAAGGAGATCCCTTATTCCCTTATCTCTTTGTCTTGTGTATGGAGAAACTTGGGACAATGATCAACCAACAAGTTGCAGACAAAATTCGGGCTCTAGTAGCCTGTTGTCGTGGGAGAGTTAAAATTTCTCACATGTTCTTTGCGGATGATGTTATCCTTTGTGCGAAAGCAACCAGCTCCCAAGCTCAACGGATTAATTCTGTTTTACTCAAGTTTAGTGCTGCCTCAGGTACGAAGATTAATATGGAAAAATTCAAAGTTTATTTTTCTAATGGTGTTACTCGAGACATAAAGGATAGGGTTGAGAGTATTTTGGGCATTAAAGCCACTAATACCCTTGGCAAATCTCTAGGATTTGATCTCGGTGATGGGAAGATGAGAAATAGTAGTTTCAATGACTTGGTGACAAGAATGACTACAAAATTATCTGGGTGGAAGGCTAGCTTGCTAAATATGGTAGGGCGAGTTACTTTGGAAAAATCTACTCTTAATGCGATGCCTAATTATTCGATGCAGGTTGCTTGGCTTCCGAGCCATGTTTGCAATAACATAGACCGAGTAATAAAAAAGTTTGTTTGGAATAGCATTGATAGCCAATGTGGGATCCACTTAATCTCTTGAGATACAGTGACTAAACCGAAATCTATAGGTGGAATGGGTCTTCGATAGAGTCGGGTGATCAACACTGCACTTCTTGGGAAGTTACTTTGGATAACTCACGAACAACCTAATAAAAACTGGGTTTCTCTTATTTGTGACAAGTATGGTAAAGGACAGACCATTCTTGAGTGGGAAAAGAAGTCAAATTGCCCAAAGGTTTGGCTAGACATTATTAAAGTCTGAGATGAGCTCAGAAACAGTTACAAGTACAGAATTGCTCATGGATTTTCAATGTCTATTTGGCATGATAATTGGTTGGGTCAAGGGCCTTTGATTAATCGGCTGGATCTGGTTGAGGGGGATGATTGAGACTTGATTATATCTGATATATTAGAAGATACTGGTGCCTGGAATTTTTGTCATCTTCGTATCGAAATTCCTAATGCAATTCGTAGTGAGTTTCCTCGGATCCGTCAACCTATTACATTTGTGGGAGAGGATAAACTCATTTGGGGCCCTTCTTCGTCTAGTTGGTATACAGTGAAATTTGGTTTTCAGTGGCTAGCATTGACAGATGACGATGAAGACCAAGAACAGTGGCAATGGATTTGGCATGTGTGTGGTCCAGAAAAGATTAAACTCTTGTGTTGGCTGATTTGGCATAAGAGGATTCATACTCAGCAATGGCGTTTTCATATCAGTTTGTCTTCCACTGAGGGGTGTAAACGATGTGGTATGGGGTCTGAAACAATTTTTCATCTGTTTGTTGACTGTCCAAAGGTGAAGGAGCTTTGGCGAAAGTTTCTCCCACTTGTTGGTACCTGTACATATTCAGTTATTTTCTTCCAATGGTTTAAGGCTAATTGCGTGAACTCTGCACTTTTGGACAATGGTGATCATATAGATGTCACTTTCTTGGCAATTGTTTGGTCCATCTGGTGTATCAGAAACCGAGAAGTTATTGAAGATTGTATTGTTCTACCTCTTGAGCAATTTCGCTTTATGGCCAACACCATACGAGATTGGAACCAAAGCTTTCAGCAACTTGGTGCTATAAGTAATAGAGGTAGTAGGTTAGTCAGTTGGCAGCGGTCTGGGAAAAATTTTGTCAGTCTTAATGTGGACGGGAGTGCTCTGGGAAATCCAGGCGATGCCGGTATCAGTGGAGTCCTCCGTGATGAATATGGACAATGGCTTGGTGGATTTTCTGAATACATTGGCAGAGACACTAATATGTGTGCTGAATTGCTTGCAATAAGAAAGGGGCTTTGTATTACTTAGGATAAGGGCTTTAAACGGGTTGCTTTATTCTCAGACTCTATGGAAGTTCTGCGATTACTTGACAGTACAGATTATTAATTCCATCCTCATGCAAACCTCATTGCCAATATTAAAGTTATGCTCAACTGGAATTGGGATGTGTCTTATGATCATATTCTCAGGGAAGGTAATAGTGTGGCCGATATTTTAGCCAAAATGGGCAGCTGGGATAAGCTGCCCTTTCAGTTTTGAATGTCTCCTCCAAGCTCAATCCTCATGGCTCTTGTTGGTGACACTGTTGACACTTTGTTTGAGAGAGCACGATAGTGGGGCTTGACTCTCTGTTTCTTTTTTTTTCTTTGTCTTGTTGTTTTAATTTTCCATTGCACCAAAAAAAGAAACAGCTTCTCTACTCTATAAGAGTAAGATTGCATATTATCAGACCTCCCCCAATTCTGTGTCTCAGCGAAATTTAACTGGGTATTGATGATTAATGATTGATATACTATCTCTCATATACTTATTATGAATAAGTGTTTAAAGTTATAGAAAAGGTTAGGTGGTTTGTAATTGATACATATTAGTATTCAGTAATATTGTAAATAATATAAATATAATTTTTTTGAAAATATATTTACAAAAAATTGCTAATTATTAACTACGTAGTTGAAATTAAATTCTTAAATTATATTTAAAAATGACTATTAAAGTTATATCATAATTCAAGAATTATAATCTAATTATATTTCTTCAACTGGACTTATATCAAAACTCAAATACACTCTTTAATAGTCTTTATAATAACCCAAGCACTATTTAGCCCTCTTCCATTCAAAGTAGAAATCCTCCGATGATATCCCTGACTTGAATTTTGAAGGTTCTTCAACTCAGACTGGTAGTTTAGACTATAAGTTAGTTGGCAGGTGCAAACACAAACCGAGATATATATAGATGTAAGGTGCCCATTTTCAATGTCACTGAAGCCGTAACACTTGTCACATACATAAACCAACCAGTAAGTGAAAACTAGAGTGAAAAAGGAAATGTGAGATTATGAGCGTGGGAGCAGATATAGTGATGGCAGTAGCGGGGCTGTGGGCAGTTTACTTGAGGCCATTGATTGTGAGATTCGCCGGGGAGATGATGGAAGTGATCAGTTACGCCGTTTATCTGGCGATGCGAGGGAGACCTTCTTCGTATTTTCCTCGTTCTAATTCTTTTCTGTACTAACACTACTACACATGAATTATCAGTTACGCATGTTCAGCGTCAAACATGAAGACCCCTGCTTCTTTACTGCTATCTCCGTTATGTTTTTGGTTATTGTTTTATCAAATAATGAAGGAAGAAAACCTATATTTAGTTTCCGTGGTTCTTCTCATCAATAGAGAGAAGGCTGCCAAAGGAAATGCCAAATGATCTCTTAATTACTTTCTGTGCTTTTCTTCTTTATTAGAGGAAAATATGCGAGTCTCCATCCACTTGACCATTAGGTAATTCACCGGTTCTTCCAACAAAGGTAACATTTATTCTGCTCACGTGCAGGGTGATTAGATAGTACATTTAGTTAGTTAATTAATTTGATAACTAATGAATCATTATAAATTCTAATAAAAATTAAAAACGAACTACTAGACAATTCACACTATAACAATGTTTTCCTCAAATAAATTAAAAATAATTCAAATGAAAGTTTTATTTGATTGTCTATAAAAAAACAAAAATAAAAGAAATAATAGGGTGTTTCTTTTTCATAATTCCTTTTGTCATCAATAAATTAAGTTATAATGTCTTTTTATAAATAATAATATATTTTACTTTTTATCAATAAAATCTTATAGAATTAACTCAATTATAACTTTGTAAAAAAATTAATAAACAACAATTATATTAAATCAATCAAATTGATTATTAAAAAAATTGAAAACATTTTAAAGAAGATAGGTAAAAATACACTTTACTAAGTAAAATTTATTATTTCAATGCGAAGTTTTAGAAAACAATTACCAAACACGATTTCTTTATTTTATATATCTCTCTCTTTTTGTTAAGTTAAAATGAAAGGATCCTTTTAAACTCCATATGTAAAATGACTTCATGGGCCACTACAAGAAAATACCGATGGAATAATGGAACATTTCGTCGGTACCATATATTTGCGACGGAATAAGAACGACGGACATAACGATCGTTAAATAAGTCATCGGTAAATTTTCCGATGATAACATTTTCCATCGGTAAATATACGAACGGAATGTTCTTTTTGTCGGTGAGAGTGAATACGTATACCGACGGTTCTGTCGGCAAAGCAATTATCCGATACTGACGGTACCCTAATTCCGTTGGTAACGGTCGTATTCATCAAAACTCAATCTACATTGCTATTTACTAGTGCTATTGTACACTTTTTTAGGAACCTTTTTTCCGCCAAATGCCATGTTGTATACGAAATGTTTTTGAAATCTGGATGACGTAAAATGTGATTTTAGTGTCAACAACGATAATATATATGTAATTTGTTTAAATAGAAAAATAATTGATCATTTAGTGGAAAAAGATTTCTTAGTTGAATACAAACACTTTAAATTGTAAAGAAATTCAATTCAAAGGAGTACAACAATCCTATTGTTCTGGTGAGCCCGGATGGTTATCTGAGTCTGTACAGCGCTTCGACAACCGCTCAATGTCATTTTGGAGCTTATTTATGACCTCCAGCAAGGTTGACACCGTTGTCTCAAGCTGAACAATGCGTTGTGTTGTCTACCGTCCACTTGATGTTGCTGTACTTGACATAGATAATTGTGAATAACATATGTTCGCAACTGTTCCTAGTCCAAAGATCCTTCCACGACTATCCCTACCACCAACTGCATTAAAATATGCCTGCCTCTCATCAACAGCTTGTTCTTTCTGAGTCTGTTGCTGAATTGTGTGTTGTATTTGGTCCTATTAGGAGACAATGCTTATATTATAAATAGTGACTGCAAAATATTAAGAATGAATATTAAACCATGAACTTCACATACATTTATTTCTCTACATTGGCTGTTGACGAATGTCACACTGTCATGCTTTTTAGTGTGAGTATGCACAAACAACTGTTGGGGTGCAGGCCTTATGCCCATTGACTTTTCCTACATAACAATAAAATGTGATAAGTTAAACTATAATTTATAAAAATTTCGGTAGAGTTTCCTCCATATTTATAATATTGCCCCCTGTTTAACAAAGAAAATCACTAACCACAGCCATATATGGCACCGGACATTTATACCATAATCATTATCCGTCATCACAATATTCACAAATTAATATCAATTGGAAAACATCAAAGTACAAGATTAGAATATAAGTGTAATAGTTAGATACTTACTAGTCTCTCTGCATGCTCGTAGTGGGTAATCGATCCTCCTGTATGAACGGCAAGACTTTGTCCCCCTCCTAATGGTTTACGTCTGTTGGTCGAGTTACGCCCAGATATGGACATTGCTTCTGGTGATGCCCAGTATTTCTGCCAACGACTCCATATACTCTCAAAAATATAAAGCGGTTGTACACCAGCCTTGTGTATTGCATTTATAAAGTCGCGATAACGTGTACGGGTTCGCTTCTCCCAGAAATGATGGATGACCCCATCGATACCAAAATCCTAGTAAAAGTTTTTCTGAAATAAAAAAAAGTAAACATTCGATAATATATTATCTACTATTATTTCTGTAATTAAAGTATACAAATAAATGAAAAAGGACATTATTTGCATATTGTACCTCAAACTCCTGAAAGTAAAATGCCTTTGTGACCTGAGTTATCTTCTTCCATACATAACCGTAAGAATCAATTCTCTCCTTAAATATAGATGTCATACGTCTGGAACACAGGCCAAATGAAATCAACCTAATACAAGAACAAATACTTATTAGTTTGTATCATTCATATAAACATATATAGTGTTACATGCGATGTCACTTACATATCATTTTGTATTATGATATATTTTCTTCCATCAGGTGCTTCAGATCCAGGTTGGCGGTCATCTATTTCATCCGCTGTTGGCATAGTGGATGAAGGGGTAATGGTGGGTGGTGTTCCATCTGGAGCAACAATTGATGACCGATTAGCAACAGCATCTAAAGGCCCTGCAGGTGGAGATGGTGACTCCGTTGTAGCTCGAGACTCTGATGGGCCACCCTTAGAGTAAGTACCACCGAACATCCCTCTGAACTTGGGCCGCATAACATCCCGTTGTCTCTTTGGTCCCATATTTTGGTTTTGATATTAACTGTTAAACAATTTTGTTGAAATATAAACATTTTAACTAGTACAATGATTTCCAGAATAGTTATCATAGGATATTGCGATTTGTTGAATATCATATTGAATCACAAAGTTTGAATTCAATTATGAGAAAGAGCGTTAGAGTCATAGAACAACAGTAGTTAGTTTGACAGGTTAGCAAATAGTATTGCTTAAAAAAAGGACAATGATATGATTATGTTGTTGGATTCTATGTGATATGAGAGTCGGTGAAGGTAAATGAGTCCCCGATGGGTGGATTCCCGAGAAGGGTCCTGGCATACTCGAACGCACTAATGGAAGCAGTGAAAGTTCTTCCCTCATGTGTAAAGTTATTAACACCTTCTTGTAATAGCCTTTCTGGTATCGCTAAACTTGTAGATGAAACGGTAGGGATTGGTTTACCTACAATACAATTACAAACTCACTTACATATTGTCAGATTATGAAGTGGTAAAAGGAACCTATCATGAAAAGTCATTGGTACGTGAATTGTCAGATGAGCTGTGGGGAATTGGCAATTTTCCCAAAACATCAGTTTTCCCTAATCCCAAATCGACCGTTATGTCTTTGGTCCCGCCTCCGAAATCGACCATTATGTCATTGCTCTCGCCTCCCAAATCGACCGTTGTGTCATTGCTCTCACCTCCGAAATCGACCGTTGTGTCATTGCTCCCGCCTCCTTCAGCATACATGTCATCTTGGAGATGCATGCAAGGTTGAAACACGTGGTTTATACCATCGAATGTAAATAAAGTTAATATCTTCATTAAAGGAAATTAGACTAGTATAACAAGAAAATTGACGTTGTTCAGATCATACTATACACCTTGGAGCAGAAAATCGACCATGGAAGGCAAACGGTCATTAGTTAAAGTACTTGACATTTGTCCTGCATTGTGTAATCCTTCGGCAGGGAGAATTTTGCCACATTCCTCCCAACGGAATGAATTGCTACCATCCGGAACCATACGTCATGTCGACATTCCTTGATTAAGAAGTTGAATTACATATTTGACACAATATATTGAAAAGTGTGAAATGATCTTCGTTGTCAAATTAAATATTCACATATAAACACAAATTAATCGCTATCATAACTTAATTGTAAATTACAATCATTTTCATTTTCTGAAGAATATGAATCAAATTCCGGCTCCTCATCCGATCCCTGACCCTCCTCCTCCTGTCCAGATGAAATGTCAACACATTTGTTCGATGGATTGTTCAAAGGTTCATTATCATCATATGTGATACATGCATTTATAAAATAAGCATCATCCTGGAACGGTTCACATTCATTTATGCATTTATAAAATAAGCATCATCTTGGAACGGTTCACATTCATTTCTTTTTTCTCCTTTTCCATGTGATTCAATCACACCTCTAGGTTTAACTTTGTAAACCACCAACCAATTTGACTTATCTCGTCGTAAGCTGGGAAAAAGAACATAACACACCTGTTTGGCTTGCATAGCCAACACGAAAGGTTTAAATTGTTGCAATCTTCTTAGTCTGTTGCTTTTAGCAACATTGTATCAGCTATGGACTTTTGTTCCAACATTTAGAGTCGGGTCAAACCAATAACATTTAAATATCACAGTTCGCTTGATTGGCAATGCAGGGTACTCAACTTCAAGTATCTCAACAATTTTACCGTAGTAATCCATAACTTCGCCCTGTATAGAAATTCCACCATTTACTATTGCCATGCTATGACCATGATATTCTGTATGAAATTTATATCCATTACAAAAATACACCGGATACGATTTAACAGTTCGCAAAGGTCCCTTAGCAATAGCAGAAATGAACTGGTTGTTTATTGGATTTTCTAAGGTCTACATAAAAATCAATTATCATATCAATAAGTATAATGTTATTTGTACACGTAATTGTTATAATTCATACTGACTTATCTGCGTAACTACAAACTTACATATCTCTCGAACCATCCTGCAAAGTGTCTTCCAACCTCATTATTAACTTCATCCTGTGTGCTATCGGGCATGATGTCACGTAACAATGCCTCGTATAATCTAATAACAGTATTTTGTATTTTAGTTATGAATAAGACAATATTTAAACCATTGTATATAATAATGTTTAACTTACTGCATAAAAGGTTAAACCACTTGACAATTTAATAAAATGTAAGCATGGTCAGCCTCTTAGTCTGTTACCATTCTTCTTGTTGCACGTCTATATGCTTAGCCAATAAATGTGAAAATGGACAAGTTACCTTCAACAACAGTCGTTCGTCCCCCACCATCTTTACGAGGAACTTTTCTTTCTCTAGTATGAACATGTGGCTCAAAATAATATAATATCCACAAAATGTACAAGCTTCCTCCACCAAATACTTATTACATATGAAACCTTCAATTCTAGCCTTATTTTTGACATTTTTCTTCAAATGATTCAAATACCTATATGAACACAAATATGGTTATTACAATTTAATTGTAACAACATGTCGTAATTACGTCAATTACAATAAGTGGAATTTGAATGACCTCTCAAACGAATAAATCCAACGATATTGAACTGGACCAACTACTTGTGGTCGTGCGGTAAATGCACGGGTAAATGCTTCATATAATCAAAGAAGTTTGGAGGAAAAATTCTTTCTAACTCATACAGTATTACTGAACTTGATTTCGGATGCAGTTAAACTTTTGAAGAACAAACTTATTTCTGTTATCACCTCCCAAACCTTAGTCGATAA